>JALRMM010000418.1:0-30447 GCA_026122155.1 Zymoseptoria crescenta
AGGTAGGGGCTAGAGTCCGAAGAACGGTAGTAAGGGCCTAGATAAGGTCTATAACGTTTAGGTTAGTAGATTAGGAAGGGGGGCTATTACTATAAGATGTAGCGTTAGTAGAGGGGCGTCTATAGTACTAATTAGTAATGTTACCGTTAGAGCTATTAGTCGAGTTAGTTACGAAGCGGGCGGAAGGAATCGTATTATTATTATAGAAGGACGATATATCTAGAGGGGACTAGAGAGGTATTGT
Organism: Zymoseptoria crescenta; assembly: GCA_026122155.1. NCBI lineage: Eukaryota > Fungi > Ascomycota > Dothideomycetes > Mycosphaerellales > Mycosphaerellaceae > Zymoseptoria > Zymoseptoria crescenta. Next base: position 245 of record JALRMM010000418.1, read on the forward strand.
CGCCCCCGAAGTACTAGGACGGCTTAGTAGAGCATTTAATACTTCGGACGCGCTAGCTATATACTTACGCTTAGTAGGGATAGCGGACTAGTCGCTAGTAGGTTATTCCTTAGAGAACGAGGGTTTATCTTTAGGTATCGATATAGTAGATTCTTTAGCTAAGAAATTAAAGCACTTCGTTAGAGGTAGATATGTTAGAGATATAAGCAAATAGGAGTAGTTATAGTGTCCCTTTTATACTTCGGAGGGGATATAGGCTAGTATTTTAGTATTTCCTAGACTATTAGTCTAGTAAAGAAAGGGAGACTCTAAATAGGGCTAGTAGTATTACTACGTCGCCTAGAGGGGGCTATCGGTATCGGATCCGCTTATTACTATTAGATCCGCGAGCTAATACTATTTAAGCTCGACGGCGATATTAGAGTCTCGAGGAGGAAGTTGCGGAAATAAGGTATAGAGTAGACTAGGTACTAGTAGCGTATAGGAGTATTAGAACCTTTCCTAGACTAGTAACTCCTAATAGTCTAGTAAACATTATAAGCCTAGAGAAGGTTCGATAGTGCCTCTATATAAGGGAGACGGTAGCGTATATATAGAGTAGTAGATAGTGTTCTCGTATATAGCCCTAGTGCTAGGTATACTAGCTACTTTCTTTAAATCTCTAGGTACTTAGTAATAGAGTAGCGGGTCCTACTCTCGTATACGAGGTATAGTAGTGCTCGTAATGCTAGTATCGGTAATAGGACGATTATTACTACTTTAGCCGCGAGGTAGTCCGAGCGGTACTTATACGTCTAGCCCCTAGAGATTACGCTACTAGTTAGATATTCCTCGCCCGCCTAGCTACTATAGTATATTAAGACCGCGCCGACATTGTTCTTAGGGTACTCGCTATACCCGCGTTAAGGAGACTTAGCACCTACTCCTTCCGGTTCTACTACTAGTAACGATCTACTAGTTACGTAATCGTTTATCTATTTATATCTATAATATCTATCGTATCTATAAGGAGATAGGCGGACGGTAAAGAGGGTATATCTTTAGAACTTCTTCTTCCGTAGTCTAGATTCTCTCCTTAGTAACTAGCCGGAAGTCGTCGTTAAGGTAGTAGGTAGTCTAGCTAGTAAGAAGGACCCTCGCCCTTAGCTACTACGGTATATTAGAATAGCGCCGGTATCCTCGCTACTACGGTATGTTAAAACCGTACTAGCATTCTCGCTACTATCTCTCTACTAATAGTAATAATCTATTAGTTACGTAACCTTTCGTATTATAATACCTATAACGTCTATAACGTCTATTATATCTATAAGGGGGTAATCGGCCGGTAGGAAGGGTATATCTCCCTAGGTATTAGTCCTCTATAATCCGGATTCTTTCTTCTCTAGCAACTAGCCGGAAGTTATCGTTAGGAGGCTATCTATAGAGAAGATAAGGAGCGAAGGAGAAGTGCGGCGGGTAGTAGGCGAAGCTATTATAGTAGGAATTTTAGTCTAGGAGGCTCCTTTTACCCTCGAGACACCCTCTTTCTATAGTAGAAACCTCTCTATAGCGCGTACCTATTTTAAGAGCGTATAGTAGACGCTAGAGGTGTAGTCCTTAGTGTATATAGCGGAGTAGCTAGTCTAGAGATAGCTATCGTCGAGGGATAAGAAAATTTTTCTCGGCTACTCCTATAGCTAGTAATATATATATATAGCTGTTCGTATATATTAGGTATCGGTATTTGGATTCGAAATTAGATTTGGATTTGGACTTGGATTTGGATTTGGACTTAGAGCTATATCTACCCTAGCTAAGGGGTAGAGGTATTTAAGGTTATTATAGTCGTAGGTAGTTATTATAAAGGTATAGCTTCCTACTCGAGGGTACGACCGGCGCATTTCTCGGATATCGTATATTTCTCGTAGGCTCGTCGCTTATAGTATACTACTACTATTCTATATATCTTACTATACCGCTAAAGCGAGTGTAGGAGTCTTATATCGTCTACCAAAATATAAGGGGGGGAGTATACTTAGACTCTAAACTCCCGTCGGATAGTAGTAGTATATACTAGAGGTACGGTAAAAGAGGGCTATAGAAGGTAAATATGTAAAAAGAAGATAAGGGAAGGTAGATAGGGGGGCAACGAGAAGGTAGATTCAAGTGCTATGTGCTATTATACCTTCGAAGTATTAAAAGGGTAGCATAATAGAGGATAAAGTCTATTAGCTACCTAGCGACGAAGGTAGCACTACTAGATATACGTAACTACTACGACTTTCCCTACTATATTAGTAATAAAAGAGCCTAGCATCCGGATAATATTAGTAGATATAGTGCTCGTATAGCCGGGTTTAACGGGTTAATAGAGGTCGTTATACCTAATAGATAGGAAGTAGTCGTAATATAGACGCCGGCGTACGCGGTTTTAAGCATAGTAGCTCTTACCGAGGAGGTATTTAAGTAGCTAGAATCGACGCTCTTCCTTTAAGATAGTACTAAGAGTAGCGCTTATCTCGTCCACGACGCCTTAGCTAGTCTACTCGAAGGGATCGGTCTATCCGCTATACTCTAGTACCGTATTACTAGTAGTTACCTTAACGGTATATATCGTATATATAATACTAACCTCCTATAGAGTCTCGACCTACGGTCTACTATGTTTAGACTTAACCGGAGGCGATAATAATAGTCCGGCTTTACTTAATTAGGGCACCGCTAATATAGTATTAGCGGTAGTAGTAGCTTAAGTAGCGTAGGCGATTAATAGATTACGGCTACCGGTATTAGTAGGGCGGGTATACTACTTAGAAGTGCTCTATCGAATTGGATTAGTACGACCGGACTAAATAACGCTATATCCTTTATATACGCCGGTACTAAGGTTACTTACTAGAGTAGTAGAGGCGATAGTAGTAATCTTAGTACGTGTCTCGGTACTTAGTAGATTATAGCCGTAGTTACTATAGTACTTAGTAAGTCTAACGTAAGGAGTTCTATCCTCTATATAGAACTTAGTAAATATAGGCATAATTAAGGATAATTAAAAGATAATTAAGGGCTAATCGGTATATATCGGCGTTGTATTAGTATATATTAAGGAAGTAGAGGGAGTAGAGGGTAGGGAAAAGGCGGGGTAAGGGAATAAGTAGAGTTTTTATTAAGGAGGCTGTCGATCTTAGCGTAATCCTAACCGTTATCTTAATTATAGGGGGAAGCTATTCTCTACGAATACCTACCTTATACGATCCCTTAGCTATAGGCCTATACCCTACGCTAACGTCTTAAACTCTACTAATATACTACTGGCGGCTAAATACGCGGTAGCTATAGTATAGAGATAAAGATATATAATAATATAGAGCTTATTACTAGTAGTAGTAGACTCCTCGCTAGTTATCTTAGTAGGGAGTTTAGCGGAAGCGAGTAAGTAGTTAACCTAATATATAGTAGCTACTAGAAGATACGAAACGAGGTCTATATATATATATTAGTACTTGCCGCCGGTATAACCTAATAGTCTAATCTCGGTGTAGATCTTAGCTAAATCCCTAGCTAATCGTATACTTATTAAACTCGTCCTTCCGGTCGATTATCTCTTATATCTCTAGATGCGTAGTATTAAGGGCGATGCTATATAGCTCGGTCCCCTTTAACTCTAGATAGTCGTAGAGGATATTCGGAATACTATTAATATAGCCGGGGATCTTAGGGTGCTTCCGAATATAGTAGCCGTTATAAGTTTAAATAAACTTCTAGATAGTATATCGAAGGATCGGTATATAGATAGCGAGGAAGGCGATACGGTTAGCCTTTTAATCCTTATTATAGTAGCGAGCATTATATATCTCGATAAAGAAGTTACGCTACCTATTAAACGCTACTATCGTACCGAGTCCCTAGAAACGTTTAATTATATTATTGCCCTTACTAGTTATATACTAGAAGCCCTCGTTAAAGCGTAGTTAGTAGCCTTCTTAATGCTTATAGAAGTAGAGGTAAGCGTCGGCTATTATTAGAGTCTTAACGCCGTAATTAGTATATATAATCTATATATATAGTTAGAAACCTAATATACTAAGATATACACTAAGATCCTTACCTACAGCGTCCGTCCGAGCTTACTAACTACGCCGAGATATTAATAGAATACCGAGAACTTCGTCTTAGCTATAGTACTAATATAGGCCTATATAATCCTACGTAAATATATATTAATATAGTAATAGAACTAAATACCAAATAGCTCTAGCTTATAATACGTATCTATAGACTATATATAATCCGGGCCCTAGGCTTTTAGAAGATAAGAACGTATACGGACTCGCTTACTAATACGGCGTACGTTAAACGGTACCGGATTAAGGCGGTAGGTAACGCTAAAGATCCGATTTCTATATATAGAGCGGTTAGTACTAAGATCGGTACTAAGATTATAGGGATAGCGAACCGTCCGATTAATTTCAACTCCCTCCGTATCTACCTCGTAAGGTTACGGTATCTATAATCCTCTAACGCTCTACCCTTAATAACTCTAAGTAGTACGCCCTTAATAATCTTATTATAGGTCGGCTAGTCGTCCTTTAGAATCCTACGATATAATCCTATACTTTTCCTTAGCTCTACGAACTACTACTTCGAGAGCGTAAAGCTATTAATGTTTAAGATCCTATAGTAGATAGCATTATCCTTATCTATTTCCTAGAATAGCTCTTTAATCCTTACTTATAGACGCTCCTAGTTAGTAGTACTAAGATTAGCCCTTCGAGGCCTTATTGTTATGCCCTAAGCTACTAGTTACCTCCTTAGCGTTCGGAGGGATATATCTACCTACTTCTATACTCCTAGCTATAATCTTACCTCCTCGTAGCTTAGGCCTAAGATATAGATTAGGACTTTAGTCTCTTTACGGAGGTAGTTATAATTCGGCGGTAGGCGTAGTATAGCATCTCGTTAGTAAGATTAGCGGTAAGATTAGCGGTAAGAGGGCGTAAGGGAGGGCGTAAGGATATATATAGAGTCGGTAGCGGTAGCGGTATAAGAGTAGTAGTATATATATAGTCGGCGGTAGCGGCGATAAGGATAATAGAGCCTTGGCGACAACGACAACGGTGGTTGATTGATTAATTGATGCTATATATAGCAATCGTTTAATGTGTAAATAGCCAAAAACCTCGTAGTGGCAGTAACTTACGAATGGGGCGCCATCCGGACTCCAGTCCGAAGAGCCCATCTCATCCCAAGACAAACACAACGTCACCGCATGAACAACCTCAATCTCCATCAGCTACACCTTGATGGCGACATGCTCCGTGATATGAGCGACCGACTCTGAATCCGCAGGGCTGGAACTCAGCCTCGGCGTGGTCTTTGCCAGTCGCACACTTTCCAGGCACGACTTGGACTGCTCGAAGATGGCGTCGATCTCCTCCAGCGATTTTCCGGCGGTCTCTGGGTAGAGGTAAAAGACCACAGGCACAAAGCTGGCGCATAGCACCGTATAAATGGCTAGGTATCGATAGCCAAGGCTTTGAAAGCTCAACGGTGTCACCTGAACGACCTAGATTTCGGTCAGCATCGCTCGTAGAGTTTCCTGCACAGGCGGCACTTACCAGGAACGAACTAAGCCACGAAATGCCCGTACTGACGCCGCAAACAGCGGCACGCAGCTGAGCTGGAGCGACCTCGCTTGCATACATGTATGGAACGCCGATGAACCCAATGCAGTATACAATGTAATAGAGGTAGCTGACACAGTGTCAGTAAACTCGTGCTCTCAAAACATCACGACAAAGCCCACTTACAGGAAGAAGACCGATGCTACCAGAGCGGTAGGACTACCTATGGAGATCAAGCCAACGACGGAGGCAAAGCAAACGCACATGGTCGAGGCCGAGAACATCATCAACGCTCTCCTTCCAAAGGAGTCCACGGTGAAGGCGCAAATGATCCCGCCGATCAGGATAGCTGCAGGAGACGCAGCGGACAGGACGCCAGCTTTTACCGGCGAGAAACCCAGGCTGTTCTCATATATGGTCTGGGTGTAGAAAATGAGAGCATTCACGCCCGTGAACTGTTACAAATGGATGTCAGCAAACGTCCTTAGGCCTTGAACACTCGCCGTGGACCTCTGCGTACCTGTAGCATGATCTGTGCTCCACAGGCCAGAAGCACTCGGTGCAAAATCCGCTGTGGACCCATCGAGAACAGGTCTCGCAGTCTAGCCTGGCTTGCCGAAAGGCGAAGGCTTTCCTCAATATCTGCGATCTCCTTGTCGACATTTTCCGGCCCTGGCAGTAGCAAGCTCAGGACGTGTCTCGCTTCGTCATCTTGACCTTTGAGCTTCAGCCTGTTGTCGATAAATCCATTGCATCAGCGAGTGGGGATCAACGAACAATATCAGACGGCTGTACATACCATCGTGGACTCTCGGGCAAGAAAAATATGGTTGTCATGACAAAGATGGAGATGAGTCCAGACCCAGAGAGCGGGAGTCTCCAAGCAATGGATCCATTCGCGAAGGTCATACCAAAGCAGAACCACTGTGCCGCAAGCAAGCCGAGACCGCATGAAACACCTATGGACGATACCTGCCAGCCTCTGTTCTTGGCCTCCGACAGCTCAGACTGCCAGACCGGAACGGCGGCTAATCATTGTCAGCATGGCCAGTCGATACTGAGACACACGGCTGATCTTGCTTACCGACGATGGCACCAACACCAAGCCCTGTGAACATTCGACCGATGATAAACTGGGCCAGGGAGTACGACGTCCCCATAAGAATTGCGCCGATCAGTTGGAGGCTGGCCGCCAGGAACATGCTCTTTCGACGCCCGAGCAGGTCGCCAAGGACCGTTCCGCCGACAAGAGCACCGACGATTCCGAAAAGGGTGTATCTGTAGCAGGAGGCAGAGATGTCAGCATGGCTTGACACGCTGCGATCGAGGCTCGAGAGCGGATGACCGTGATGGTGATGTGCCAGCAAGGTCTTCCCCGATCGATATACTCACACCGCCACGACCGTTCCTGTGTGTTGAGATCGACCGTCAGCATACACGTGCGACATTGGGGACAAACAACGTGTCTTGCGTACCTTGAATGGTGGAGACATGTTGCTTCTCACTTTCCGCAGCGTTGGCGACATCGATGGCCTGGAACTGCGACTGGAAGCTGGGCATGTTGAGCACACCGCCCGCCGAGGCAGAGCAGTACCCGAACATGGACACTGCAACAAATGCCTCGATCCAGATCGCAGCATGGAGCCAGCGGCCTCGTAGACCGTCTTTTGGCGACATATTCGGTGGGTGTAGGATCGTTGATTCAGCGTTGCGTGTGATCGTTAGGAGATGGCGAGTGGGACGAGATTGGCGGACTGAATGGAAACGAGTTGGTTAGCAACGCTGAGACGATCTCTGTGGGAATTGCTCGTATTGTGAGAGTCACAAATTGCCGTTGGAAAGTGGGAGAAAAAATCGATATGAATCAGTTTCATGTACGTCTGGCTATACCTACTTTCACGAAATCATTCCGTGTCGATGGACAAATTTTCCTCTTTGGGTTTCTCCAGCTGGCCCTGCGGTATAGGCGGACGTAGCAATTGTGAAGTTCAGGAGTGGCGAGAAAACTTCGATTCTTGAACATTGTCCAACCTCAGATCGATATGTGGATAGGCAAACAGGTTCACTGGACGGACATGATGACTTGCTACTCAGAGTGTATCAACATCGACCATGTTCGACGCTCTGAAGGGACATATCCTACTGCCAAAGACGAGCTTCCTCAATTGCTGACGAAGCGCTTCTGGGCCTCAACAATATCTAGCTCGCCCAGCCCTGCATCGGAACACAGACTCCGGAAAGGACCATTCTCCTCGCGCAACAAGTCCATTGGGGTGCCGACTTGGGCAATGCGACCCTCGTCCATCACGCAAATGAGATCCGAACTGCCGACGACCGAGTCAAGACGGTGAGCAATGACGATCGTCGTCTTGCCTTGGAGATGTGATCTCAGGACTTGCTGGACATGATGATCCAGCTCCATGTCCATAGATGCTGTCGCCTCGTCGAGCACAAAGATTGAAGCCTGCTTGATCAGCGCACGGGCGAGAGAGATGAGTGAACGCTGACCGGATGACAGGTCACCCCTCTCGGCATGGAGCGGCGTGTCGAGAGTAAGGTGCTGACTGGATGAGCTGATTTTGGCGTCATCCGACGACTTCTCCTTGACGGTGGCATCAGCTGGAGTCAAAACCTCTGCAGAGCTCTGCGATGCGTTGGCAGCGGAAATCGAAGACAGTCCGACTTGATGCATCACACGCCAAAGATCTGCATCGTCATGCTCTCCGAACGGGTCCAAGTTGTAGCGCAATGTACCACTCAATACCGCCGCGTCTTGTGGCATGAATGCGATTCTTTTGCGCAGCAGATTCAAGCCGACTGTGCTGACATCGACTCCGTCAATCAAGATCCTACCCTCGGTGACCTCACCCATGCCAACGAGTGCTGCAAGCAGCGTGCTTTTGCCTGATCCCGTGCGACCTACCAGAGCCAGACGACAGCCGGCGGGAATGCTCAAGCTTACACCTCGGAGCGACGGCAGCAGTCCTTCGCGATGGGTGAAGACGACATTCTGCAGCTCGATGGCACCTTTTGCTGGCCAGTGCCGCTCGACGAGTCTGAGATCCTCCTCCCGCTTGTGTGGAGGCTCCTGGGGCACGTCGTTGGAGTAATACAACAGTCTCTCGATGGCATTCATGTTGTTCTCGATCTCAGCCGACTGGCGTATCATGAACCCGAAGACCGCTTGCACTGTGACGATGTAACTCAAAGCAACACCACCCTGCGCAGCGGAGATCGATGACCGGCTGGCTACCACAATGATACCGACCAGCAGTACCAAACAAGTCCCGAGCATGTCCAGGCGAACGGCCAGCCATCGCTGACAAGCCACGGACAGCCAGTATGCGGAGTTCTCCGTGTTGATATTCTGTCTATTGCGATCGAGGGTGATCTGGAGTGCTCCGAGGGATCGAATGACCGTGATGCCATTTAAGGACTCCGAGGCATGCTCGTAGATCGGACTGCGTGTCAAGGCATCGAGTCGGCGAAGTTCTCGTGCGGTAGGTCGACAGTACATGCCGGTCACGATGTACATGATCACCACGACGAATACAGCCAGGAGGAACCACGGGAGGATGATCGAGATCAGAATCACGGCTCCAACGACTTGTGCTGTCGTGCTGAGCAGCATGCGGAATGACTCTCCGATCACGTTGTCGACCGAGTCGATGTCCTTGCTGAAGCGGTGCGTTATTCTTCCCAGCGGCGTCGTGTCAAAAAATGAGATGGGAGCGTAGAGGACGCTGCGAAGGGCGTCGGCGTGGATCTGGCATGCGGTGTAGAAGATGAAGAAGCCGAAGATGGCCGACATGGCGAGCAGTCCCAGCGCTTGAGACACTCCGAGAGCTGCGAAGACACCCATGTATGTGCCCGCGTCGAGGTTGCCGAAACGATTCTCTTGCCACCATTGCAGCCACAACGGACTGAGGATGCTGCCGCCTTGGAAGACGAGCATGGAGATGATGAAGCATGTCAACGTGAGTGCTGGCTTGCCTTTTCGTACATATTCGACATATGTGCGAGCGGTTACTGAGCCGACCATGCGCTCTTCGGTCTGCATCATGGCCTTGCTGCTCGGCGCACTCTTTTCGACTGCGTCGCTCTCGGTCTTGGTGGTGGACCTGCTCGTCGCTCGGCTGCCACTTGGGTTTTCATCCATGCCACCGATGCCGTTCGTCGGTGTGCCATCGACTGCCATTTCCTCCTCTACCTCCGCCGACGACTTGCCGGCATACTCCTCCACAATCCTTCTCATGTTCCCATCCGGCTTTGCCATGAGTTCTGGAAACGTGCCCATCTCCGAAACTCTACCCTCTGACAAACAACATATTCGATCAGCATGGCGCAAGAGATGCAGAGAATGAGTGACCAGCACAAGAGTCGTACCCGGAGCCCGCTGCAGGACAACCTTCTGCACCACAGATGCTTGCACATGTGCATCGAGCGCAGAGAAGACATCGTCCAAAAGTAGAAGCGGCCAAGGCTCGTAGATTGTCCGCGCAAGTGCCACACGATGTCTCTGGCCGCCGGACAAGGAGATACCTTTCTCGCCGATCATCGTTTCGTCACCGTCCGGGAAGACGGCCAAGTCTCGAGTTAGACAGCATGCTTCCAGCACTTCTCGGTATCGGACTGGGTCCCACTTGCGGCCGAACACGATGTTCTCTCGTATGGACTCGCTTTTGAGCCAGGCTTGTTGGGGTGCGTATGATGCTTGAGATCCGAGGACGACTTGGCCGCTTTCCAGCCTTGTCTCGCCGACGAGACTGCCCAGCAGTGTCGATTTACCGGCGCCGACGGGTCCAACGACCATGAAGAGCTCGCCTCGGTTGACACTGAGTGTGAGATCATTGAGTTGGAACCCAATCTCCTCATCTTCTCCCTTTTCCGCACCATTGACCGGAACGTTGATATTGTCCTGCACTCGGTAAGAAAAGGTGGCCGACTTCAGCTCGATCGCCGCTGGGATGTCCGCATCAATTGGTATTGTGTGATCGGGCGTCGGGGCGTCAAAGGCACCCGACAGGCGCTGGATAGCATTCGCTCCATCGGCAGCAGCTCCAAACGCCACTGGGAGAAGCAGCAGCGGCGTTCTCAGTAGCATGAACAGCGTGAGCGCGGAGAAGACTTCCGCGGCGTCCAGCTCGTTGCCCAATGCAGCGTAGGTGACAAAACTGACCACCGCGGCCAGTGTGGGTACGCTGAATGATAACGCAACATTGACCGCACGCAGTAACAAGCGGCTCCGTAACAATCTCAACTCCGACCGTCGCAGCCCACTGATCTTACTCAAGAGGGCCTCTTCCCAAGCGTACACCTTCACCAGTCGAATCGATCCGAGAGCCTCGCTGATCGCCGCAAGCCTCGCGTCCGTGAACGGCATACTACGCTGTCGCAGCACGAAGAGATACTTGATGATATAATGCTGCGACGGCACCAAGACGGCCATGAGCCCGAAACCTGTCAGCGCAGCTGGTCCCAGCGAGGCAATAGTCAGCCCGAGACAGATCAGAATCTGGACGACGCTCGTCCACGCGGAGTGGAAGTAAACCGCTCCGAAGTCGATGCGGCTGACATCTGTGCTGATCATGCTGATGATCCGACTGGTCTCGAGGTTATGTTTGGACCGCTCGAGAGGGGAGAACTGTACGGTCCGCCGGAAAAGGGAGTCGATCAAAGCGCCACGGAGTAGAATACCACTGGTGAAGGAGCGATAGAATCCATGGATGTTGGCCATCACGCCGAAAGCGAGCAATGCGGCGAGACCAATCGACATTCCAAGCCCCTCGGCGATTGACGGTTCCGGGAGACCTGCTTTGCGATTTCGTTCTGATGTCTGCAGGAACCGAATGATCGCTCGCACCAGCAAGGGAGATAGAATCGTTGCTACGTCGGCGAACAATTTGATGATGCCGCCGATCCAGAACCAGACGAGAACGGTTGCGTTCAGCGATCGAGCCAGCCGCCATGAGGGAGAGTGGAGGTTCAGTCGCCACCGTTTCTTCTGCGCTTTCCAGCCACCTACGGGAACTTTTGATTGCAAGTCGGAGAGCTTACTGTCTAGTCTCGAGGCGTAGACTGCGACATCGCTGCATCGCGGGAGGAGGTAGAGTTCTTCTTTGGTATGGGGTCGCGAGTATCCGATGGCGATCAACTCGTTGAGCCAGCCGAAGGTGAAACGATTCCAGAGGTTGGCGGAGGCTTCCGGGATGAGTTGTCGATTGCCGTTGGCGTCGAGGAGCGTTCGTCTGGATTTGTCGGAGACAAAGGGGACTCGTCGATACCATTTTCGGGGCGGATATGCCAAGGGTTCGTTCATGATGATCAGGCTGGAAGTGGAACGGCGACCACGTTGCGGATACCGTGCGAAGGCGTGGCCTGCGGAAGCAACGACGGATGATCTGTTCTATTCGAATCGATGCGGACAACGCTGGGTCTTGCAAATCGAAAATACGCCAAGAGCTCGACAGAGCACTTGGACAAGTAGTACCGGATCAACGTCCGAGAGCAAACGAGCAAAGACGACGGAGCACGGGCACACCAAACCGCACGCCGAGATCGAACGACTCGACGCGAGCAATCGGAGTCCAACAAGGCCGATAGTGTCGACTTGGACCGATACAGCAACACGGTCCCGGCGGCGCAACATCCTCACCAGCGAGGTCGGAGGCATGGCCCTACTGGAGAACGGCGAACCTTCGACCGGCGCTAGGAACATCATCCCAGCGTCACGAGCATCCTGGCTCCATACCTTGCTTCCTCGAGTCGCCCTGACGCACCACATGGGATAGACCTAAAATCTTATCAGATCATCTCGCTTCTGCTCGCGATCGAATTCGGTGTAAATCCCGGCCCGATGATCAGGATCAGACAAAGGACGGATCGAACGAGCGACCGGCATAGCGCCCAGTTGAACTCTGGATCTCTGGATAGTACTTCTTCGCTAACTCTCGAGAATGCAGTTGCAGTAGAGAACTAGTACAGGTTACGATATACGTTCCCGGTCCCCTAGCTCCGTAATCTGATCTTCCCCCACCATCTGATAAAGATTATTCTCGTTCGGGTTAGCCCGCCGAGCTCGTCTTGTTCAAAGCTTGACGTCCGTGCAATGCTTGTCTTGGGTCTTTTCTTTCTTCCCCCAGACTTCTCCTCACCTCACCTGACCGCATTCGACTCATCTCCCGTCCATGTGGGGGTGAGTGCATGCACACGAAACCTTGACTCGTCGGGACAAGTCGGCCCCTTTCGCTTTCAGTCGGTGGACTTGCATCCCTCACGTGGACGGAACTCATCGTTCTCAGCATGGATTGACATGGGAGGAAATCTGTTGAAAACATGGGATTTCTCACACGTCGTCGACCGGAGCAGGGGCAGTTGAGCCCTGCTTAGCGTCTGTGCCCGTCTCCACCCGACGAACTGGCAAAGGGATGCGAATCATGCGATGAACGGGACGCTGCTCAGGCCGTACTCCGTAGTTCTACCAGGCATCGCGTGGCCATACGCCCCGGTCTTCTCGATGTCGACTTCCGTTCTCTCTTCGCCCGTTCCGCGTCCTCTACCCTAGCATACTACTCACCTCTGCTACTACCTGCAAAATAGTCGTGGAGAGTCCGAGACTGTCTCAGTCCCATTGTCGACCACACTGCAAACTCACTGGGAACATGGCTACGCGGACCTCCAGCGAGTCGTACGGCAACGTCGAGACCACCCTCAATGGCAAGACCGACGCAACCGGAGCTACCGTCGACTCGGATTCGGGCAAAGAACACCTCCACGACCACGACCACCACTCCTCCGCCGCCGGTGAGCGTCAAGACCAAGATGTTCACCAACAAGCCGGAGTCAGCAAGGTCGAGGCCTTCAACAGAGCGCTGTATCGATCGGGCCCATCCGGTCGACTGCTCCTCTACATCCTCGTCGCCTCTCTGGCGCTGACCATGTTCGCCTATGCCCTCGATCAAGGCATCACCTACCAGTTCAACGCCATTGCCGCGTCCGCCTTCAGTCAGCACGCCTCGCTTGGCGCCGTCAACGCGGCCAGCGACATCATCCGCGCCATCTCCAAGCCATTCCTCGGCAAGCTCAGCGACATCACTTCCCGCCCGACGACATATGTGGTGGTGCTGGTTGTCTACGCCGTGGGGTTTGCCGTCGCCGCTTCCTCTCAAGGCCTGACCGCATACATTGTCGGTGCATCTTTCACCGCATTCGGAAAGTCGGGTCTGGACTTGCTCAGCGATATCATCGTCGGTGATTTGACTCCGCTCGAATGGCGAGCCTTCTGGAGCGGCATGCTCGCCTCGCCCTTCTTGATCACCACTTTCGTCGACGGCTTCATCTCCGACGCCTTTGTTCCGAACAACTGGAGATGGGGGTTGGGAATGTTTGCGATCATGATGCCCGTCCTCCTCACACCCGCCATTTGGACCCTCTACGGCATGCAGCACAAGGCCGCGAAGATGGGCATGGTCAGCATGGGCGATCCCGGTCTCGCGCGGAAAGAGGGAGTCCAAATTCAAGGCACGCAACAATACTTGTCCATGGCCCGATCCGTCGCCGTCGAGATGGATCTCATCGGTCTCCTCCTGCTTGGACTCGCGTTCTCCCTGATCCTCCTCGCGCTGAATTTGGCTCCCGCCTCAAACGGCGGCTGGAGCAATCCCAGCATGATCGCAATGCTGGTGATAGGGTTCGTCATCCTCGGACTCTTCATCGCATACGAAGCTCTCCTCGCACCAGTCCCGATCACGCCCAAGCGCATCCTCACCAACAAAGCATTCCTCTTCGCCCTGGTCGTAGACATCTTGAACCAAATGGCCTCCGCCACTCGCGGCAACTACTGGGCATCATACATCTACATCATCAAGCCATGGTCGAATTATACCTGGACATTGTTCATCGGCGCCACAACCCTGACGCTCTGCACCATGAGTCCCATCGGAGGCCTGATCCACCGAGCAACGCACCGCTACAAAACACTCATGGTCATCGGCGCCATCATCAAGCTTGTGGGTTACGGCTTCGGCATGGGCGCCAACACCCGCAGCACTCTATCCACCGCTCGGCTCGCCATCAGCCAAGTCCTCATGGGCATGGGCGCGTGGACCGTCATCGGTGTCCGAGTCGGCTCCCAAGCCTCAGTCCCTCACCAGGACCTCTCTGTTGTCATCAGCGTTATTTCCCTCTGGAGCACAATGGCGTCCTCCATCGGCTCGACCATCGCAGCCACAATCTGGCAAAACCGCATGCTCAAGTACATGCGCGAGGAATGCCCGCCAGGTACTCCAGAGAAGACTCTCAAAGCCATCTACGGCTCCATCAAGACGCTCAAGACGAAATACGACTGGGAGGATCCGATCAGAATCGGTGCCATTCAAGCATACACGCGGACGAACGGAATCATCCTCACGACGGCGATGATTCTCGCGGCGATCCCCGTGATCTTCAGCGCATTGATGCCGAGTGAGTTGAACTGTGGAATCCTTCTACTCCACAAAACGTGTATGGCTGACTCTGAACTCTTCCTCACAGATTACTATCTCGGCAAACAGCAGAATGCCGTCACAGACACAGATGTCCTCGGTGAGCACATCGAGGTCCCGCGACGGGTGGAAGAGCCCACCAATGGAAAGCCGAGCATGTGGCAAAGGCTCAAGAGCGCATATTACAAAGAGACCTAGATGTTGGCGTGTTTGCTGGCAGTCAGCCACGACTTAAACTAGCCGCGACGGCCGTGGAGCCGCTTAAGTAGAGACCTGGATCCGCAGCCTTGTGTAGCAAGATGAACATCATGTTTTTTCGCCAAACGCATGTGGGACTCTATTACCTTCTCGAAAGAATCTCTTCCCACCTCCCGTGCACAGTGACCGCATGAAAACGACACTCACAAATGAATCATGCCACCGGGTGTGAGACTTGACCGTGCACGACGTGGTATTACTACGTATCGGGAAAGACACCCCATCCAAAGGACCATTCTCGATATGCAACACTTCACCCTCAATGAAAATAACCTTCCTGGAAGAAACGATCCCTCTGCAACGCAAACACCACCGCCTGCTTGTGCGGTAACTGCACCCTCTTCTTCCTCTCCTGCGGCAGAAATCTCGCCTGGATCGGTACACTCGGCAAGTCAAATCTCGGCTCCGCGATGACCTGCTGCGTTCGCGGATCGCGCAGGAAACAGAGATGCTTGATCGAGGTCGCCACGGCTTGGTACCGTTTCCCGCCGCGAAACTTCTCCTCCCCGACGAGGATGTGGCTGAACTGATCGAAGTCGCCGATGTGCAGGCCGCAGTTCGACGAGGCGAAGCACGCCGTGTTGTCCTCTTTGGCCCAGCCTACTTCGCTGTAGCCCGCGGGCTCACCATCCCAGAGGAAGATGAGGGACATGGTGTGTGGGTCGATGCGCTGCGATTCGAGGTAGGCCTGGTGTTTGCTATCGGGTCCGCGCTCTCTCCACCCGTGGTTCACGCGGTCGGAGTTCTGCCAGCGGGCGTAGGATTGGAAATGCAGCGGGTCGCGGGCGTCGATGTGGACGAGTTGGAGGTGCTGCCCGACTTCGACGATGTATCGACTGTAGACGACCGTTCCGGGAGCGGGTTTCGGAGGGCGGAGAGGGTGAGTGGTGCAGACGTTGCCTTTGCGGGTGAAGGACTGCTGGCTGGCGAATGCTCCCAGGCGACCGTTGAAGCCGGGAATGCTGGACTCGGGACGAGTGCGAAGCCAGTCGAATCGATCGGGTGTGCCGGCTCCTTGCCAGAATGCCTCTCGTGCGAGGAGCAGAGTCTGCTCGTGGTCACTCGTCTTTCCGAATCGAGAGGGAGCTGCCAGGCCGGTGTTGATGAGGTATGTTGTGATCGACGAACCAGAGGGCGAGGTGATGGGAATGACATCCAGGTCGTGATGCAAGAGCCACAGGGCGTAAATGCTGACCCAAATCTTCTCCAATTCGGCTGCTGCATGCTGAGCTTCGCTCTGGACGCCATTGCCATTCGGCTGGCGAGCCGACAATTCCAATGACCGCACGCTGTCGAACTCGGCTCGCTCATCCAAGACCTGCGCGGGACTGACTCTTGTCGTGACATCTTTGAAAGTCACCCAGGTCCCGATGAACTCGTTCTGGAGCTGCACCTCATATTCGGATCGCTCCTTTCTGGCATTCTCCACTGCTCGAATGGTGACATTGGCTGTGCCGTCGGGCAGTTTGAAGTTGAGATTGAACGACATTGTGTGGATGGTCAGCGCGGGAAGAGAGAGTACGATGGAGCTGGACTCGTCGTCTCCTCATCGTCTTGGTCACCATGGCGGAAGCCTGTCACTCCATCGGCCAATATGTGAGCGATCGCAACCCCCCTTCCAACTGCAAGGGCAGCTGTCACGCCCGGCAAGGAGTCCAAAAGGTTCGCCGGGTGGTGCAGACATCGGGGCTCCCGAAGTGACATCGACGTCCTTCCGGGTAGGTTGCTGAATCCCGAAGCAGGTTGCGCGCCGACATAGGAGCGCATGGGTGCATGGGTGAATCAGATGATCAGATAATGATCCTGGAAAAATCTCAGCCCTGGTCGATTTCTACATGGTATCCGCCATCGCTCCACATCTTTCCGGTGCGAAGGGCGCTAAACGACGTCCCAGTGCACTGGGTGAGACGAATACGATGCGCTTGACGAGGCATGAACAAGGAACGAAGCTCGGAGCTATCACAACATCTGATCAGATCAGATAATCGGCCGGCAGGGCGGGCGGACGACATCGGTCATACGAGATGTGGGCGTGGGTGGGAAGCGAGCGTCGCGGGTATTGCTCCGTCTCTGGCAAGGTCACTGAGGCCAGCAGCGCGAGACGTTGTGTCTGTTCAAGTTGTTGACTGGAGTACCATCGAGCAGATCTTTCTGGCACGCCTGCTTTTCAACAAACCATGGCTCGCAACAGCATGGCGTCAATGTTGCCAACCACGTCCTTACCCGCACTCGATACCTCCCGGGCGCCGTCTCCCGAAACGCCTGAGCAACGAATATCTGCCAAGAAGGTCTTCAAACTCGAAGGCAATGACATGTTCCCAAGGGACACGTTGATTGCAGCTTTCCATCGATTCATTCGACAGCTCATAGGCCGCGGACAAGATGATGTGTGCTTCCTTGTTGCTTCCAATCGATCGGAGAAGGCAGGTCAAGTCTGCTCGGTTCAATTCCCATCGGCGGAGAGTGATGCGATCATCGAAAGTGTTGCGAGTGTTGAAGACGTTCCCTCTGATTTCTTGCTGGATCTACGGGTGAGTATGACCGTTTGAATCTAAATGTCCGTGGTCGAATTCTTCGAATCCAGGAAGTTCTGACAAAGAAATCTGACAGTCATACAACGACAATTCTGCCACTGGTCCAGTAGAAGACAAGGTGTTGAACGGCTTTTCAATGAAGGCAAGTACTCGTCAATGGGCGCCCTTTGGTATCGATGACTGATACCTCTTGCAGTTCTTCGCCCGAATCGTGTCCTCCAACGAAGGGCATGAAATCATTCTTGATGTGGACGGACATCTCGTTCCAGACAGAGCCTTGGAAACCCTCCTCCAGCTGCTCTATTCTCACATCATCAGAGTCGAGCACGATGCGCCCCAGGGATCGATCCTCAACTACCATGATCAAAGATGTCCCGTTCCATTCTTTCAGGAATCAAACATTGTAAATTCTGCGGCCTTGCTACAGGGCCCGTTCGAGCGGCGAGTCGAGCAGTTCCCCGACCGCATGGCCATTGACCACTTGCATGCGGACCTGACCCGTGCTCAGTACACGTACCGCGAGTTCAACAAGAGTGAAGTGCAGATCGGCGTTGCCCCCGTCGAGTTGCCTACCTGTGGCTCCATCGGTCAATTGTCGCAGATCGTGTCCTCCGGCGTCGATCGCGACCGTCGGGATGAAGAACAGCGAAGAGCCGCCCAACATCTTGATAAAATCGAGCAGCAGCTTTTCGACAGATTCGCGGATACCGTGGAGTCTCAGGCAGCAACGGCTGGCTCAGCACTGAGCTACCTTCGTCCGGCCACGACGATGCAGGAGAGTCTTGTGATCGAGACCTTACGGAATGAACGCAGCTATTGGAGTCATCGCACATTCCGACTCCCTCCTGGAGTAGATCTTGCTCGACTGCGTGGAGCCTGGCAAGCTGTGATGCGGCACAATGAGATTTTGCGTACGAGCTTCTTGATTGCAGCCGAAATCGAACCCGAAGCGTCGTCTTGGCTCCGAGAGGTCAATATCCCAGTGATTATTCTCCAAGCCGTGGTCAAGTCTGCCGAACTTCGTTGGTCGACGACGGACTGGGACTCCGCGAGCCAGTCCATTGCGACTATTGCCGACAATGTTGCTCAACACGAACGCAACGAGTGCAGTCCCGCTGCGTCCAGGAAGCTCACACCTCCATGGTCAATCACGATCCTGCAAGACTCCGCGACGCATAGGACGGCAATGATGCTGCATATCCACCACGCACTACATGATGCGTCGTCCATGGAGAGTATCTTCCAAGATGTTGTCAAGCATTATCATTGCAGCGATGAAGCGTTGGGGAGATCACAGTTCGGCGAAGCCATGCGACTTGGTTTGTATCCCACACAAGAGCAGACCGAGCGAGCTCAGTCCAGAATCCAAGAACTATACGCTCCACTCGTCGAGCACTTCGGGACGATAACCTCGACGAAATGCCCCGACCTGACCGGATCTCGACGACCCCATCAGCGAAGTATTATCCGCACAACCGCTTCGATAAGCCCCTGCGACGACACGAAGTTGTGGAGTGCACTTCAAGCGTCAATACGGAAGTTTGAACTGCAGTCAGCAGCACAGATGATCTCCGCTGCATTGGGTTGCGTCCTGGCGGAATATCTGGAAAGCAAATACGTGGTCATTGGAGAATCATTCGATCGAAGAGTCCACGATGTTAAGCTTCAGTCCGTGATCGGACCTCTGACTGTTACCGTTCCAGTCGCAGTACGGCTGGACTCATCAACTTCTGAACGTTTCTCACCGGCCATGCAAAAGACGAAGACGGTAATGCAAGACTTGTACCACATGCAACCGGGTACGCTGCGCAAGACGCTGGGCATCTCATCCGACCACCCCCTATATCCCGCGCTAGTGGTCTTCCATCCTCGAACGGACCACGAACAGGCCAAAGACCATGCCGGAGAGCCTACTCCCTTCGATGAGATGGATGATGTAGTCGAGCCCTCCCCGGAACACAGTCTGGCTCTCAACATCTTCGAGGGGCCACCTGGCGAGGGATTCCAGTTCGAATTGAGTGGTGACAGCGCAGTGATATCCATGCCACAGCTGGAGCTGATGTGGAATCAGATCAAGTCTCAACTGGCCGCCATGCTGGCCCATCCCGATATACCGCTTGCGGAACTCAACAACGTGCTTCCTCGGTCATTATTGGCTGTGACCGATGCGACATACGAAGCGATGAACCAGACTAGAAAGCACGCGCGGGGGCCCAAATGGTCGGGCATTCCAAGTCCAACGATCAACCCCGTAGCTTGGGTCGAGTACCACGCGCGTCATCATCCCAGATGGACTGCCGTTGAACAACTCTGTGAACCCCATGAGCCATACGCTGTCCGTCGATGGACATACGCATACCTCCTCTTCAAAGTTTCGCGGGTTCTCAACGCGCTTGCGAATCGAGGCATTCGACGAGGTGCTGTGGTTGCTGTCCACTTGGACCGTACACTGGAGTCATTTGCGACTATCATCGCTCTGTTTCGAGGACAGTACATCTACCTACCTCTCGACGAAGAGTTGCCGTCAAAGCGAACAGTCGATTTAGCCATCGATGCCGGCGCCACAGTATTCATCACCACACAAGATCTGTTGACAGAGCTTGAGTCCGACTTGGGAGCGTCTCCACTCGGTAATGTCAATGTCGTACTGCTCGATGGAATGCTGCACTCCTCGGATCTGCAGTCAATCCCTCCCGTCCTTCCGAAGTACAAATCAACCAGACGTTCCGCGGACGATGGGTACATTCTGTTCACATCTGGGTCCACGGGGAAGCCCAAAGGTGTCCGTGTCACGAATTACAACCTTTGCAACTTCATCGAGTCCTTGGGCAAACGGATCCTGGATCACTCGCCGCAGACTGCTCGTCTCGGAGGAGTTGGGAAATACCTCAATCTGGCCAGCCGATCATTCGATCCTCATTTGACCCACATGTTCATGGCCTGGCGATTCGGTCTAGCAGCCACTATTGGTCCACGCATGATGATGCTCGGCAATCCGGAGAAGGTAATACAGGAGAACTCGATTACGCACTTCGGCACTGTCCCCAGCCTGTTACAGCAAGCACAGCTGTCTCCCGATCGCGTGCCGTCGGTCGTACTCGTCACCGTCGGCGGCGAGAAAGTCTCAAACGATCTACTCGATACATGGAAGGGAGCCAGCCGAGAAGCAGTATCGACGCCTCTCATGCTGAATGCCTACGGACCGACTGAGTGCACAATAGGCTGTTCGAGCCACGTTGTCAATCGCAGCTCCAATGCTCGCAACATTGGTCGAGTGCACGATTCGGCCATGGCGATTGTCTTTGCGGAAGAGGGGTCCAGGCATGGTGGTAAGCAAGTCATTGCGAAGCGAGGCCAGACTGGAGAGCTTTGTATTGCTGGCGACATGGTCTCGCTTGGGTACTTGAACAGACCGGAGGCACAAGCAGCGGCCTTTGCTACGACTGAGCTATTCAAGTCCGGGGATGATACACCAGTTCGTTTCTACAAGACCGGCGATCTGGTCAGAATGATGGCCGATGGTTCTTTGGAATTTCTCGGGCGGTCAGATCAGCAAGCCAAGGTTAACGGGCAGCGTCTCGAGCTGGGGGAAGTGGGACACTTCTTACAGAAAACTGCTGAGGCTATGAAGTTGAAGCTCGAGTTCGCCGCTGCTGTGATCGATCACCCGGAACTTCCAAGACCCCGGCTCTTTGCATTCGCTGCAGGAGTGTGCAAAGGCGACGACAACTCGAACTTGGCGGATTGCCACGAGCTGACAATGGTCCCTGGCCCGCAAGACATCTCGTCTGAGCTGACCGCAGCCTGTTCGAAATCGCTGCCTGCATTCATGGTGCCAGAGCTGATCTGGGTCAACTACATTCCCCATTTGAAGGCGTCTGGAAAAGTCGACACAAAACGACTAGACGCGCTTGTCAGAGGAGTACCATTGTCACAACTGCACTGTGATGAGGACGCTGGAACAGTCGAACAGACGCATGAACTGCTCACCGAGGACGAAGAGGCGGTGCGCCGAGCGATCGAGCATACCTTGGGAAGTAAGATCAAAAATCCGATCGCATCTCGTAGCATTTACGAACTCGGCATTGACAGCATGTCCGCCATTTCGCTATCAGCAAACCTCAAGCAGCTTGGATTTCAGCTCAGTATGGCCGACGTACTCAGTCATGCGACCATTCGAAGACTGGCCCAACAAGGCAGAGTCTCGGCTCCAACAAACGATTGCGCGCTGCTTGACCTAGCCGCGCAACGAATTGAGACCTTTCGAAGAGAACATCGCCTCGAGCTTGTGCGCTCTTTCGATATCGCAGGCGTCGAGGTTGAACAGGTTTTGCCAACAATGCCGCTCCAAAGTGCTCTTCTAGCCCGCTCTATGGCACAATTAGGAGGTGACGAAGAGAAAGATCCTGCGAGGATGAAATATGTCACCCAGCTACGATATTCCTTGCCGACCCCAACGGACCTTCTACTGTTCGTGGCGGCCGTCAAGCGGGTACTCCAAGAAGAGCAGATGCTTCGCACCTGCTTCCGGCAAATGGATAGCGGTCAAATGGCTCAAATCGTGCTCTCCAGAACCCCCGAGGATTCGTTGGTCTGTGTTGTAAACGATTCCTGGGCTACGTGGACTCAATCGAGCGCTCTCGACGTGGTTGCTCGTCAACTAGTGGAAGACATCGGCCACACCCCGCCCGTGCGGGTGCATGTTTTCAATGGCAGCCCGGTAGACGTTCTGCTTTCCATGCATCATGCGCTTTTCGATAGACATGCCATACGTCAACTCCGGGATCGAATCCAGGAGCACTACCGGGGCACTGTGCAGGTCAAGACAAGGCCAGAGGCGATCGAGGAGCTCCTGGTCCGGTTCGAAGCCGTGGACACAGATGCCGCCAAGACGTTCTGGCAGCAAGCGTTACGGAACGCAACACCGTGTCTCGTTCATGGTCACCCAGACGAATCCGCGGAGCAGACGGAGTCGCCACGTCGGTCGACGCGGCGACTTTCGATCTCCTTGCAAGACCTGCAGGTCGCCGCTCAGAACTGCAACATTTCGCTCAATGCTCTGTTCCAAACCGTGTTTGCTGCGCTGCTCTCTGAACTCCTGCCCTCACGATCCGATGTGATCTTCGGCAATGTCGTCTCGCTGCGACCGTTGCTTGGCTCGGAGATCCCCGACATCGACCGATTGGTGGCACCATGCCTCAACACGCTGCCGCAGAGAGTGGAGCTTTCCAAAGTAGGGCAGGATCAAGGTTCAATTCGCAGTCTGGCCCAAACCATCCGGGAGAATTTCTCGGAAAGCATGCAGCATGCGTTTGTACCTCTCGACCGAATCTTGAAGTGGTCCGGATCGAGCGAAGCACTGTTCGATGCTGTCATCAATATCAACATGCATCAAGACGAAATCGCTCAAGATAACGCCACTGCAAGCCCCGGCTTCATGACGCTGGCGGAGACGATAGGCGCCACCAATGTCCCATTTGCGGCCAACGTCAACATCCACAATCGTACTTCCTCACTAGGGTACGTTGAGGTTCAGATTTCTTCCAGCTTTCCAAGTATACAGGTCCCTCAACTTGCAAGCCGGTTCGAAGAGATTTGCACCATCTTTGCTCGGGCACCAGAAACACAAGTCTTTGATCTGCTGCCTCTTCTACCAAAGACTTCTTTGGCAGTATCTTCGACTGTGGACGAAGACAGCCTCGAACCGAACACCGCGCCCTGGTCCACGACCGAGACAGTTGTCCGTGATGTGGTCTGCCAGCTATTGGCAGTTTCTGCCGACAAACTGGACAAGCGAACATCATTTTACCGCCTTGGTCTGGATTCAATTCTAGTTCTGCGACTGGTCAAGCTGTTATATGATCAGTTTAATGTGAGGCTCAGCCCAC
The DNA here is from genome assembly GCA_026122155.1 of Zymoseptoria crescenta. NCBI lineage: Eukaryota > Fungi > Ascomycota > Dothideomycetes > Mycosphaerellales > Mycosphaerellaceae > Zymoseptoria > Zymoseptoria crescenta. Next base: position 24,010 of record JALRMM010000418.1, read on the forward strand.
TGGCTGTACTTCGCGCCCGGTGCGTTGAAGGGGTGGCGGACATCATTCAGAGACGTGGTGGATCATCACTTTCTTCAACCCAAGGGGCTCCCCCGGAGCGGCGTGACTATGCAAAGGATCTGCAACGCCTTGCAAGCAGAGTCAAAGTTGATGCAGTATCATCTCGCTGCTACTTTGCGACGCCAATGCAGCAAGGCATGCTCAGCGCAGGGCTTGCTTATGCAGAGCATATCGATGGTCGAGCGAAACCATACGTCTACCGGCACACCTTCGAGATGAACGATCGTTCCGGCTTCAATCTCATAGCCTTCCAAGATGCATGGAAACAGACTGTAGAGCAAGTCGAGATTCTACGCACCACCTTTCACTTCACGGAAGATGACAATCAGCCGTGGATCGGCGTTGTACGCCCTTTTGCAGACGCTTTTGCCGAGATCCAGATCGTCGAGTCGATTGAAAAAGCCGCTCGTGCCCAGATCAATGTCGATGTGTCCTCGTGCCTCGTTTGCTGTACGCTCGTGACGCCAGTAGAGCCGACCGAGCCGATCACGGCCATGTTCACCATGCATCACGCCATCTACGACGGAGCGTCGTTGTCGCTACTCTGGCGAACACTGGCCGAGAACTATCACGCCCAAACAGACGGCGGCGAAGGAGTCAGGGCCCCGCTTGTACCATTCTCGTGCGCTGCAAAGCTGATTGCTATCCAGCAAGCTGCTGCGGTGGACTACTGGTGCGGACAACTCGACGGCTATGCCTACGAGCCAATTTCCAAAGCAGCTATCCACGATTCGAACGATACAAATGCCCGGTATGTTCGGCACCGAGCCGCCGTCAATGTGTCTGAAGAGCAGCACGAGGAGTTGAAGTGTAGATGTCGGCATCTCGGCGTGACTATTCACGCAGCACTGATGGTGGCGTGGAGCAAAACTCTCAGGAATGAGGTGCTCGAACAATCCGATGTTGTGTTCGGACAGGTCCTCGATGGCCGCCTTCTTGCCTTTGACGACGGAGGACAAAGTGTGCCAGCGGACTCCGTCGTCGGACCATTACTCAACACTGTTGCGGTACGACTGGTGCTGTCCCCCACGTGCTCAAATCGAGAGATACTTCTCCGAGCACAGGAGCTTTCCGAGAACGCCCAGCAGCATCAAACGGCGTCCTTGCGAGTGGTGCAGAACTCGTGGCGCTCAAAAAGTCCGCATGCGCTACCATCTGACCTTTTTCAATCTCTCCTGCTCTTCAACGGGGATGATGCAGGCACCGCAGCGGACACGCATAGCGGCATGTGGAAGCCCTTCAGATTGACGACTGAACATGGCCAGGATGTCTTCGTCGAGGTAAGTCGAGCATATTGCAATGCTCGTGTGAACCAGAAGACTGCTGACACCTCTTCGCTTGTTGTAGTATCCTTTAGTGTGCAACGTGTCTGCGTCCCACGGAGGTCTACAGTTGAGAGTTAGTACTGCATCCAGTCACTTCGACGTTTCGTCAGCAAACCGGCTGGCAGCGATTTTGAAGACCACGCTACTGGAGCAACTCGCCTCTCTGGACCATCCATGTGTATCTGGAACCCTGCCTTTGCAAAAGTACCCGCTTAGCAACTCGGAAGCAGCATTTGATGACCATCAATACGCGGGTGCCGATGAGATAGACGAAGAACATGCCGACCTTTGCACGTTGGTGCTCGATGCTTTCCGGGCCGTTTGTACCGGCGGGGATATGATGACGAGTATCGACGCTGGCACAAATCTTTTCCGCGTTGGACTGGATTCGATACTTGCTATCCGATTGTCATCGAAGTTGAGCCGCAGTATAGCACCACTATCGGTCACACAGATCATGCAGGGTAAGACTATCGCAGCTATGATTCAAAAGCTACGGGCATCTTCAATGCGGGAGCCAAAGCAACAGCAGAGCCAGAGCGACTATCAAGAACATCTCTTAGCAAGGCTTGTCACCGCCCGAGAGCAAGTAGAAGCTATCAGCAAGCTTGGCTGGACCGAAACAGATGTCGAGTCGGTGTTGCCTTGTCTCGCAGGCCAAGAGCACCTCATCGAATATTGGGTCTTCGCAGGCCACCGCTTCTTCGAGGCGCCATGGATCTACAAGCTCAAGTCAGATCCGCCGGTGGCTAAAATCCGGAACGCATGGGACGAGCTGAGGAAGCACCACGCTATCCTACGGAGCTCATTCGCAGTCGTCAGGAACGAGGACCACAGTGGGCGGAAACTTGTGCAGGTGACGCTGAAGCCTTGCTGTATCGATTCCCTCCGTGATGGCACATTCACGCTTGTTCAAAGCGATGCATCGAATGGGCTTGATGCACTCATCCTGCCACATCTTCAGCAGACTAATAGCCAGCCTAGCAATCTGCTCTCGCCACCGGTCCGCCTGACGCTGCTCCGAACAGCTGACGGCCAGTCTGCGATCATTATGCGACTGCACCATGCGATGTACGATGCTTGGAGCATCGAAAGAGTCCTGCGAGACTTTGATGTCTTGCTCGCGGGCGATGGCGAGGTGTCTAGTCCGACGGATCTGAGTGAAGCCGTTCTCGCTATTCGGTCCCAACGCCGACCGGACGGGGAGCGAATGTTCTGGTCACAGGCCCTACACGGGGCACAAAGGACCATCCTCAAAGGCGAGCCGGGCGACACCACTACTCCCGGGCCACTCGGACCTCAGCATCTGGTGCAGATGCCATCAGTCGTGTCCGCCGCAACCGTCCGCAATCTTGAGAAGCTTTCTCAGTGCAAAGCCAGCGCATCGCTAAGTCCAACAATTTTGTATGCTTTCGCACAGACACTCGCCGAGTACACCGATTCGCGTTCACCGACTTTCGGCTTTTACCATGCCTCGCGATCACTTGGACCTCTCGATTTGACACAGATGGCTGCACCGACAGAGACATTCACACCCATGTCCGTCGTGCTCGGCGAGGATGCCCACGACGCAGGCACGGTAGTAGTAGGCATTCAGAGCATCCAGGACCACCTCAGCAAGTTCGGCCAGTTCAGTCAGACTTCCTTCCACGATATTATGCGCAGTATTGGTCAGGCGGAAGCTCTGTTCAATTCGCACATAAACATCTTGTACCGCGGCAACAGCAGCTTAGAAGGGATTGGGTCCACATCGGTGCCGCGAAGGATGGTATCGCTCGAGAAGTTCACGCCATCCTACAATACATACTCCACCGATACGATACCGCTGGAGCAATGCGCGCCGCCGGTCCGCGATCTCGATACCTCATACATTGCTCTTGAACGCCTCGGTGTCGGTGTTATGATAGATCGCGACGACGGAGGTCTCTCGCTAGGCCTTCGCTGCGACCGAAGCTTGTTCGCTATCGAGGAGGTAGATACATTTGCTCGACGATTCGTAGGTAACCTCTCGGCGCTCGAGAAGGTCTTATCGTCGGTCGCCTAAAAGAGGTCCCGAGGTAAAGTCCTCTAATACGAATCTCTAGCTTAGCTATATACTAGAATTCCTTTTCCTAAATACTCCGGGCTAAGCTACTAGAGTACTACTATAAGTACGTTTAGGGTTAGGGTTAGGCCGGCTTTACTAAGCGAAAGCTACTAAGCTAAAGGATAGTAAGGGGGACGTAGAAACTTCGCGAACTATAATAGCCTCGTATTAGGTATAAATCGTACCCCGACTAGTAATAAGGAGTAGGGAAAAGAGTAGCCTTAGTTAAAGTTATAGTTATATAACTTAGCTTCCTTAAACTAGGGCTAAAATCGAGAGGGAGAGAAAGACGCCTTACGATTAACGTAGATATCTATAGTAGAGATAGGAAGCTATATACGCTAAAGGCTCTAGTCGACTACGGAGTATAGGTTAACCTTATTACGTAATATTAAGTATAATCGCTCTAGATACCTAGTAATAGAGCGCCTATACCGCGTATTAAGTTCCTTAATAACTACTAGATAACGGTTTATAAAGGTTATAATATTATAGTTCTAGCTAAGGACTCTAATAGGGACAAAAAAGGGGTGAATTAGACCTTCTAGGTAGCCGCCTTTACTAGATACGATATAGTACTCGGATAGGACTAGATCTTTATAGCTAATCCCCTTATTTACTTCTAGTTAGGAAGGTTCGTATAGGTAGCCGGCGATAATAAGGAAGGAGATAAGGAAATAGAAGCGGACGACTAGCTATAAAGGAAATACCCTATAGGTATAGTACTATTCGCTATCTTTAGTTATAAAGCCGCCGTTAAATAGAACGGATAGTTCTTAGTAGGCGCGGAAGTTGGGGAAGACGAGGATTAAGCTCTATTTATCCCTAAAATAGTCGATATTAACGCCCTAGATAGTACTATTATAGAACCGATAGTAATCTACGTCGACTAGAATAAGGATCCGATAGAGCTAGACCCTAATAGACGATACGAATACTAGGTCGTAGCTCTATTATACTATAAGCGATATTATACTACCTATAAGAACTAACCGGGCCTCGAGAAACTCCTAAAGTAGGTCTATAAGACTATACTTACGGTCGCCGCGGTAGAGTAAGTAGATATTAACTAGGTACCTACTAAATACTATAAATATAACGTATTTAGTAAGAAGCTAGCCGGTATTATTACTCGAAATAGCTAATATAACTATACGATCGACATCGAAGAAGGGAAAACTCTACTATAGATACTAATATATAACCTTTTATAAAAAGAGCTAGTAATCCTATAGGAATACCTTAATAAGGCCCTAAAGAAAGGCTAGATTAGGCCTAGTAAGAGCCCTTATAGGGCACCGATCCTCTTCGTTCCTAAAAAGGACGGCGAGATATACCTATACGTAGATTACTATAGACTAAATAGAGTTATAGTAAAAACCCGGTACCTACTCCCCCTTATTAGCGAGATACTAGACCGCCTAAGTTAGGCCCGAATCTTTACTAAACTAGACCTTAGGGATGCCTACTATAGAATAAGGATTAAAGAGGGAGCCGAGTAGAAGATAGCCTTTAAAATAAGGTATAGCCTATTCGAATACCTCGTTATACTATTTAGACTAGCTAACGCGCCCGCTACCTTCTAAGCCTATATTAATAAGGCCCTTATAGAACTAGTAGATACTATATACGTAGTATATCTAGATAACATCCTTATCTACTCGAAAAACGAGATAGATTACTAACGCTATATTAAGTAAGTTCTTAAGAGGCTTAAGGAATAGAAGCTATACGCGAAGCTAACTAAGTACGAGTTCTATACTAATCGTATAGAGTTCCTTAGGTTTGTTATTACGCCCTCTAGTATAGTTATAAACGAGAAAAGGATTAAATCGATCCGTAACTAGCTATAACCTAAGTCTTATAGAGACGTATAGATGTTCCTAGGGTTCGCGAACTTCTACCGAAGGTTTATATATAGGTACTTAAAGATTACGAGACCTCTTAATAATATACTATCTAGTAGCTAGGTAGTAGAGGGAAGGTATAGTAAGAAGTAAGTAATCCGTAGACTATTCGAGTAGAATAAAGCCTCCGATAGAGCGTTCTTAGACCTAAAATAGGCCTTTATAGATATACTCCTACTTTAGTACTTCGATCCTACCCTACTAATTATAGTAATTACCGACGTATTTAATATAGTATACTCTAGTATCCTACTATAGCTAAGGAAGGACGCGGAGGGCGACTACTATTAGTACCCTATAGTATATTACTCTAAGAGCTAGGTAGGACCGGAGATCCGATATTATACGCCTAATAAAGAGCTAATAGCTATATTAGAGTCGTTTAAGTACTAGTAGTACTACCTCGAGGGTACTTTATACCCGATTTAGGTCCTAACCGACTACTATAACCTACGGTACTTTATAACTACGAAGATATTAAATAGGCGCTAGGCTTATATTACTAAGATACTCGCTATATACGACTTCGTTATCGAATATAAGCTAGGGAAGTCAAACCCTATAAACGGCCTATTACGCCGTCTAGACTACTTTATAGGTTTTAAGGAAGGTATAAAAGAGGATAAGATATAGAGAGCTCTACCTATCCTTTAATAGTCGTTAAGAATACTATACCTAGATAGCTCTATTCTAGACCCCTAAGAGGCCCCTTAGGCCCCTATAGTTATATTAGTATAGGAGAACCTAGATATAGATAGGCTAGAGGCCTATACCGATAATACGGTAAGAATATACTTCTTAACCCGAGAGTAGTATATATATACTATTTATAGTATCGGGGACGATACCTCGATTAGGATATCTATATATATTCCTTATTACCTCGTCGCTACTATAGTAGAAGAGGAGATAGCGAACTCGGCGGACCTACTAACTTTATTTATCGACTTAATTAGGGATACCTAGTAAGCGGATCCTTCTATATAAGAACGAAGAAGTTAGATAGCTATATAAAGTTTAGGCGTAGCCGCCTTAGCCCTAAATTAGGCCCTAGGTAGAC
>JALRMM010000419.1:0-30274 GCA_026122155.1 Zymoseptoria crescenta
ATATAAGTAGATCGAGTTATTAACCTAGCTACCGATTACTATATAATAGTCGTAGACTACGTTGCTCTTAATAAGGAGATATAAGTAGATAAGACTAGACTATTAAAATAGTAAAGAAATAAGTATATCTATCTATCTATTAAATCCTTAGGATAGTAGAGGCAAGAAAAGCTGTGCTATAGGCTCACGTATAAGGTTACATGTAGTGTTAGGTGCATGAAATTCAATTGTTTTACTAGAAGGTGCTGCTACCTAGGATATTAAAACTGTAGGCTTTTCTAGCGAGGTTACCGATAATGTTACCCTTAATATTACTCCTAACGTCGACCCTAGTATTACTGTCCGTCTTGACTAGCTACCGGAGAATCCTAGTCGAGGGCCTCCTTAATCTCCTAACTATTACTAAACAAGTTCCACCCGTAGCATTCGAAGATTTCAAAGCACTTAGCGGTGTTACTACCCGTAAGGTTACTACGGTCGCGGTAGGCATTTACATAAGGCTTACAGGGTATGCTAGCTACGAGATGCTTCTTGGCGATTTTGAGGGCGTTAGTGTAGTTAAGCTGTGTGAGGTTAGCCGTAAGGTCAACTATAGTGTTATCGATAACGTTATATCTTTCTCCTTATAGACGACCGGCGGCTTTACTCTATTCTTTAACGCCTTCTTGCCTTTCTTCGCATAGACATCTTGCTTATATCGGGGGAAGGTCTCCGGCACGCTAGATATTGTTAGCTATAAGGTTAAGGGCGAGGTTAGGTATAACGTTACAATCTAGCTATAGTACCCTAAGCCGCTACGATCGCCTCTATAAATTTAAGGCCTTTGCCGCTAGTAGTTTTCCTAGGGGGTCTAATAAGGTTAGCAATAATGTCAGGCGTAAGGACATAGGTAACATACTTATCCTCGGTTTCCTTATCGACATCGATAATAGTCGGCGCCGACTTCGCGTTAATGTCCTTCTTCGATTTCTTAGAGGGGGGAGCGCTTTGGAGGTTAGCCGTAAGGTTAGGCATAATATTAGGGAAACATACTTCTTAGCTGTCCGCTTCTTCGATTTCTTAGCGGAGGATAGACTAGAGAGGTTAGCGGTAAGGTCAGACGTAATATTAGGGAAACATACGTCTTAGCGGCCAGGTTACTAGCCTATCCGCCCTTCTCGTTCGTCGTAGTTAGGATTACGCGGTAGGTAGCTATAATATATTAGTTATAAGGTTAGCTATGGGATTAGTAGTAACGTTACCCTCGGTCTTAGTAACGGTATTATTGTCGAATCCTCTATCTCCGCCCTTCTTATATACTCCGTCGCGGCCTTCGCCTTATCTAGTAACTCGAATGCGGTGCTATAAGGTTAGCTATAACATTAGGGATAATATTAGGCCCTACTTACTACACTCCGCACGTACTGCTTTATGTTAATGTAAGAAGTAGCGCGGTGCTGCACAATAGGTTAGCTATAAGGTTAGCTATAGTGTTACACGTAAGCTTACGTTGCATAGCCTAGCCTTGTCCTAATTGTTAAAGCTGTATCTCGGAATAGACACTTCTCTATTAGAATCCTCCGAGCCGTTAGATTCGGCGCCTATAATGTAGTTAGCCGTAAGGTTAGGTGCGACGTTAGGCATAACATACCTATCGTTGCCTTGTTTATTAGAGGTGCCGGAGTCGGGATAGCTTCGTCCTTTAAGGTTAACACGAAGGTTCCCTTAGTATATCTGCATACGGTTAGCTATAAGATTAGCTATAATATTAGGGAATCTATACTTCTATCCCTCCGGCATTAGGTAGATCGGCTAGCCTTTGGGAATTACGACGTGCTTATAGTCGTCCTGTAAGCTATAAGGTTAGTAGTAAGGTTATACATAAGGCTAGAGATAACAACAAACTACGTCGAAAGCCTTTCCCCTTATCCGTATTCCGTCTCCCTAAGCCTTAACTATTCTCTTATAGTATTTCTGCATAAGGTTAGCAATAAGCTTACCTATAATGTCCAGGTTAACCTTACGCTAGCCGCTAGTTTTCCAGTCTGCTCGAGTACTCTGTTGTCCTTTATCTTAAGGTTCGTGTGTAGCGGTTAGCCGAAAGGTAAGTAGTAAGGTTAGGGATGTCTTAAATTTGTGCTTACGTAATCGTGGAGGCTATAAAGGGTAAGCTATAATAAGGTTAGCGGTAATGTTAGGGATAACTTACCTAGGTAGTTATAAGTAAGGTTATAATAAGCGAGTAGAAGCAAGGAAGGAAGAAGGAAGGGGAGAAAATTTCGATTTCGCGCTAGTAGCTTAGCGTCCCTTAAACTTCGCGCGCGGTCTAATATATGCGCCTAGGCGTCTACGCTATAACATTATACCTAACATCCCTCGGCTACTCCCGCAATTTTCGGCTTATAGTTCCGCTTTTGGCATATAAGCCGAGCTCTAGCGTTGTGAGCTTAGGTTTTAGCGTTGGGAGGTTAGCTATACCCACTTCTACACGGTCTGGTGGACCGGTAACCCTGCTATCCAGCTCGAGCTCACCCTGTTATCAACCTTACTTAGGCCTTACCCGGCAAGGTCTCTAGGTCCGTTACCTCGAGCCCGGCTGCCCGGGTAACTATTATGCTATCCCGGATCCCCGTAACTATCGCTAGATCTCGATGTCCGTGCCCGCCGGAGCGGCAGTTGTTTGAATTCTATTCAAGACTCTGGACCAAAAGCGTAAAGTAGTGCCTACCGCCTACAGTCGAGACCGATATCTCCGGCTAATATAGAGTCGAGATCCGTGACATGCCTGCCTAGAGTAAGTATCGATTAAGCCGTTAACGTTCGTAAACTTTTTAGTATAAGTCCACAGTTAATACACTTCTAAATTCCAATAGCATCGCGCTCCCTCCAGCTCGCCCTATTATCGAGCTTAAGCTCGGGCTCACCCTAGCTGCCTAGTATTAGTCTTACCCTAAGGTCTCTAACCTTACCTCAAACTTCTTCTACGCGAAATACTCGAGCTCTATCGACTTGGTAATAACATCCTATCCTCCCCTCGCTAAAGCTAGTCCGGACTCGCGGCTCCGCCAAACGGTCGCTAAGACTAAGACGCTCCAGTGCGCTAACTTAAGTCCCGTACATAGCATATAGGTCCTATTAAACGGATATCTATAGATTAGCGTCAATCCGGTGCTAAAAAAGCCACACTAACGAGGGATCGACAGCGCTACTAAACGCTACGATTTATAGCTATTGTTGTTGTTGTTAGCTAGTGCTCTCGACGATAGATATATAGGTACCTCGCTATCGCTATCTAGCCGTTAAATCCTCGACCTCTTTTCGCCTACCCCGACGGCTTCTAAACGAGCGTTAAAACGATTTAAGGCGACAAAACGACTAACAAAACGACTGGATTTAAGCCGATAAAACGACCAACAAAAACGACTAATAAAACAACTAGATTCGAGCTAATAAAACGACTAATAGAAACGACTAATAAAATAACTAGATTCGAGCCGATAAAATAACTAATAAAGTAACTAGATTCGAGCTAATAAAATAAGCATTATAATAACTAATTTCGATAGTCTATCGAGACGAAAGAACGACTAGAGATATAATAAAAACGATTCGAGGCGATAAAACGACTAATAAAACGACTAGATTTAGGGGCCTATAGAATTAATTTCTACGCGCTACTCTACTATAGTAGCTATTTAACACTCCTACTAGAAAGATAGTAATAGCGAGGTAGATAACGAGGGTAAGGGCGATAGCGAGGTAGATAGTAGCGAGGTAGATAGCTATTTAATACTAAACATCGAGCCCGTAGTTTCTATAGAAATATAGCGTATCGATAGACCTCCACTAATAATATAGGTTTAATTAGTAGCGTTAGCGCTAATCTATAGACTACTATATTCCGAGCCTATACGAGCGCTCGAGTAACTTATAAGTGCCGAAAAATGCCTTAACATTTAATAAGGTAAATAGACTTTTATCGATTGTTCGGCGAATCCTAGTATAGCGTAGTATTGAGTACTAACCGTCTAACCCTAGCTTAAGGTTAAAGCCCTATTTAATAGGGTAGTCTATAGATTAGCGCTAACGCTACTAATTAAACCTATATTATTAGTGGAGGTCTATCGATACGCTATGTTTTTATAGAAACTATAGGCTCGATATTTAGTATTAAATAGCTATCTACCTCGCCGCTATCTACCTTACTATTGCCCTTACCCTCGTTATCTACCTTACTATTACTATCTTTCTAGTAGGAGTGTTAAATAGCTACTATAGTAGAGTAGCGCGTAGAAATTAATTCTATAGACCCCTAAATCTAGTCGTTTTATCGGTCGTTTTATTACCTCGAATCGTTTTTATTATATCTCCGGTTATTCTTTTATCTTAATAGACTATCGAAATCGGTTATTACGACGCTTATTTTGTTAGCTCGAATCTAGTCGCTTTATCGGTTATTTTATCGGCTCGAATCTAGTCGTTTTATTAGTCGTTTTTATTAGTCGTTTTATCGGCTTAAATCTAGTCGTTTTATTAGTCGTTTTTATCGGTCGTTTTATTAGCTTGAATCCAGTTGTTTTGTTAGTCGTTTTGTCGCCTTAAATTCTTTTAACGCTTATTTAGAAGCCGTCGGGGTAGGTAAAAAGAGGTCGAGGATTTAACGGCCGGATAGTAATAGCGAGGTACCTATATATCTATCGTCGAGAGCACTGGCCAACAATAACAACAATAGCTATAAATCGTAGCGTTTAGTAGCGCTATCGATCCCTCGTTAGTATAGCTTTTTTAGCACCGGATTAACGCTAATCTATAGATATCCCGGAATACGCTAGCGACATGCCTATAGGCTCCGCACGGCTCCTTGCTTTTTGTCTAGGCGTTAACTGCACCTATGCTGGATTATCGACACTATAGATCCCTAGAGACTCGTATAGACTATAGACGCTACGGGTTAGTATCCGCGCCTAAACGTGTGGCCGCTCTTTAATAAGTCTACGAGCGCCGTCGGCGACTATATGTCGTACGGAAACTCTATCTCCAAATTAAACCCTTCTCCGCTAGACGGAATTTTTAGCCTTAGGCTAAAAACGCTCGGCCCTTTAGGGCCGCGAATCCGACTTTTTAGCATCGATTCTGGGTTGTTAGCGCGATACTAGTAGTGTGGGTGGGGAAGGTAACTAGTTTGGACTAATAAGAGGGCGTGAATCCAGTCTAGCTCCCAAGGGTCTAATGCTAAATAGTCGAGAAACTGGACTAACAACACTATATATACATAAACATCCTTAACACTAGTCGTATTACTATCAAATTGCACGAGGAGCTTGCTATAGTGTATGCGACGAAGATCCGCGTTGTAGAATTGTGAAATTCGACCGTGTATACGTAGCGTAGCTATCGAGCAGTTAGCTAGTTAGCTAGCTATAGCTAGCCGGTGGGTTCCAGCATAACTATTTACTAAGCAAAACTATTCACGAGCAACTAATTTCACCGCCTTATTATCTGCAAAGCTTCTACTGCCTTCTCTTCCTCTTCCTCTTCCTCTTCCTTATATTATTACTACCTTTCCGGTTATTATCCTTTCCACTATCCTTCTTATTACTACCTATCGGCATTACTATGTCCGACCTAATAGACGACATCCAGCCGACGTCTGGCCTCTTAGACCCAGCATCTAAAGCCACTCTGCGCTAAATGCAGCAAGGCTAGCAAGGCTAGCAAGGCTAGCAAGGCTAGCAAGGCTAGCAAGGCCAGCAAGGCTAGCAAGGCGCATAGCTATCGTCCGCCCTGTCCGACGTAGCCTCCGAAAACACTATATAGCGCATGTAACTAGGCGGCTAGCGAGGCGCTTAATAGTAAGATAACAACATGCCCTCCGACCCTGCGGATCTCCTAATATCAGACCTGTCCGATCCACTATCCGAAGCTACTCTACGTAAGCGAGAGCGCCAACGCCGGAAGTCTATTATATTGCTTACCTCCGAGCTAGATCTAAATGCGTTAGGCATAGACGATAATTCGGAGAAGGACGGCAACTTAAGCGAGCCTCGTAGTGCGACTAGTCTAGCACCGGATCCACGTTTAGAAGATAGACTCCAAGATAACGAAGAGGAAGAGGACGAAGAGGAGATAGATAAGGACGATAACGAGGACAAGGACGAGGAAATGCCGTTGCCCGGAGAAGAGCCGGTACGTAAGAAACGGAAGTTAAAGTAGTAGAAGTTCGTAGACGTTATAAAGTTGCTAAATAACGGGCGCATCAGTAGTATTAAGCAGCTTATACGCATGTGGATTACCGAGCTAGTCGACAAGGTAGGGGTTCGTCGTCGTGTCGATGTTATTAAGGATGCATTAGCGCTAGAAGGTAAGGAGCTCGTAGATATGCTTGTCCTTCGTAAAGAGCTAAAGGGTTTGGTTAGTATGCTATTCTTTAATAAGTACGATCCGAAGCGTAGTATAGATGCAATAAGTCTCGAACAGATCGAGTAGATTATCGCTTAAAAAGCTCCTACTTAGCATGCAATGCTCCGCAACGATTTGCTGCCTAACTAGCGAAGCGAGAGGAAAGACTTCGAGTACCAGGACAAGCGTTCGTTAATGCGCAAGCGTGTAACTATTGTTACTAGCATTGTCGTGCATAGCATCGCGCTAAAGAGTGCGTCTTAGCTGCCTAAAGCCCTCGGTGTGTTCCTCGTAACTAGTAGTGTTAAGCGCCGTGTGCTCGAAGTGCTTAACAACATAGGCATCTCCACCTCGTATAGGACCGTCCAGCGCATTATAGATGCTAACGCTAATGCTTAGATGGATGCAGCTCGCAAGCTAGCTAAGAACAGCAAGTAGACGTACACCGTGTACGACAACTACAACCGTAAGGAGGGTATAAAGGAGTAGGGTGTCGGCGATGCCGATAAGTAGAAGAACATAACTACCTTATACATCGCCTTCAACCCGGAGATCCCTAGCACCGGCCTTACTAAGGACATGCTGAATCTCGAACAGCCGCTCCGCATAGAAGATGTTATCGGTAGTATTAGGACGGAGGCTAATCTAAAGATCTCGAAGGCGGTGTCGCTATAGCACATCGACTAGTCTATCGCTACTATGTTTGGCAAGCAGCTTAATAATGTGTTCCGTAGATAGGATAAGATCGCACGCCTAGTATAGCTAGTTATAGAAGAACTAGATCCGAATTATGCTTAAAAAGCGGCAGCATAGGCTGCTAAGGCCGAGGATGTAGCAGCAGCCGCTACCTATGCTAAAGAAGTAGCACCCATCCTACGCGACCACTCCAACCCTCCGATTATTTACTTACTGCCAGTGTCTATATTCGACGAGGTCTCTATTAAGGGTACGTACTGCGTGCACGACGACATCTACCTTAAGTTCTTAAAGCTGGACCCGGACAACGACTTTAGCGGTCTACGGATTGTTGTCGGCGATTAGATAACTATTAAACGCATCCGTACGTGCATCGCCGAGAGCGTCGAGAGTAAGAGGGCGTACGATCGTCGTAGATAGATAGTCGCATCGCCTACGTAGTTCCACATCGAAATAAACTGCAACTTTATCCTTATCCGCACTTACTAGCGTACTAATAAGGCTAGTAAGTAGCTCGATTATAGTCTACAGCGTAACGCCGAGTACTAGGGCATGAACAACATTACCGAGAACAAGCCCAAGTTCTTCGCCTTCTAGACACTAGTGCAGAGGAGCTTTCGATCTAGGGTCGTTGCCTTATTTATGTAGGAGATAATCGATTAGCATGGAATGGTTCTTAACAGCGGCGCCGACAACAAGATCGACGATGTTAAGATAGCTATTAAGCGCCTAAGTCTACAGCAGTACCTCGACATTATCGAATCGATCTACTAGAAGGCCTTTACCGAAGAGGCATAGACTAGCGAGAATGTTCTAGATCCAGCTTTTACTACTATGTGTCGCATGCTTAAGGAGATCGAACAGTTTATAACTGTTCACCGCGCTATTCGATATATAGATATCGGACACCTCCGTCGTGCTATCGATTATCTAATCCCCTTATTCCTCGGCTCTAGCAAGAGCAACTACGGCCGCGAGATACTCTACCTACGTAGTCTCCTTACCGACGGCATTACGGATCTAGCATTATAGCGAGCGATCTTAGCGACCGGCGTAATTAACAACTCCGGTATTCGAGGCAAGGCTGTCGCTTCTAATAAGCAACTAGAGCTCCACCACGTTAATTACTCAGAGGACATAAAGCTAAACACTAACTCCACGTACGACATTAATGCTGTCTTCCGTAAGAAGGCACTTAACTACGAGGCGGCTCGGTAGCTGCGTAAGATGTTTGAGGGTAGCATTAGTGTCGAGGGCAGCACCTCTTATAGCACGAAGGACGCGTCGAACGACATCTTTAGCCTAGCTAATGTCCTAATCGGCAATAGGCTGTCCAAGGTTCGAGACACTAGTAAGAACGAGAACAAGTTAGCCCTTTCGGATAACATCTAGCAAATAGGGTATAACCGAATCCCGAAGGGTGTTAAGGCTTTGAATATCTCTAATTAGCTGCTTGCTAGGTCCCTCGCGAGTGTGCTAGTGCCGACTAGTAGTGTGGAGGATAATAAGGACCTTGGGCCGGCCAACGAACACGATAATCGCGTATAGTATAATTATTAGGGCTTCTAGTACGTCCTCGACTTCCCGATAGAGGTATTAAACATAGCCGGTGCGGAGGGTAGTAAGGGTAGCGCTACCTAAGCCGCGGCGGAGATAACGAATAAGAGTCGTAAATATATATAGAAGAAGTCCTAGGTTAATCGAAATTGGAACTCTTGTCCCTTCTCTTCGCCTTATCGGCACCTAGTAAAGTCTAAGGCTAGTAGTAAAATCCAAGGCTGTCCTAACTAAGTCCGTTATTAAAAGGACGATGCTCGCGGTTGAAGTCCACTAAGTCCGTTTCCACCTCGTCTATAAAGTCCAAAAGGATAACTTATCTACAATAACTCGTCTGCAAAGTCTAAAAGAATAAAGTCCAAAAGGATAAAGTCCAAAAGGATAAAGTCTAAAAGGACGAAGTCCAAAAGGATAAGGTCTAACAACGGCTAGTAGTCGACTAAAAGACTCCTATGCCTTTAGAGCAGCGGTTCGAAGGACTTAGTAGTTTTTAAGAGCTGGACATAGTAGTAGTAGAGCAAAAAAAGCGATAACACCGATCGGAGCTCGTAGCCGGAACAACCTAAACAGCGTAATAGTAGTATTTATCGTTCATAGAGAGCGCCTTTTACCTTTACCTAAGCATTTCCGGTCGAACCGGATTAAGACAGGATTTAGTTAACAATTTACCCGAGGGTGTCTAATTAATGTTGCAGCTACTAGGGCACCTGTAATAACAGTCTTAGTTAAAGCCTAAAGGCCTACCTAGTCGTTAATACCTTGGAAGTTTATAAGTAGTAAGACTACGGTACAGAAAGGGTAAAGGGATACAACCTTCTTAAGGGCTTGAACCTCTACCTCCGGTGCATTTTATGTTTGCATGCTTACTTAAGGCCGTTTACCGTAGGTGTAGATTGCTAACAATAGGTTGGAGCCTCCCTACGATCGAGCGCACTACCCGCTAGGCTATGTAACGCGATAGATAGTAGTAGTAAAGTTGTTGCAGTTAATATAGGTTAAGTGAATAATATAGCGCTAGCGGCTAGTTTGGGAGCCGCTTTAGGCGATTCTCCTACTACTAAGGTAGCGGTAGTAAGGGTAGCGGTAACGTTGGGAGTTAGCTAACTATGCAATTGTTAATAGTATTTAATAAGCTAATAAGGAGAGCGGTTTGAGAGCGGCAATCGAAGATTTAAGGCTAATCGCGATCGTGCGTCGTCCTATAAAAGCGGTGCGTTGTCCTATACGAGCGGTGTATCTTGCTATATATAGCAGCAGTCCTTTGAATTAATTATAGGCAATGAGAGACACATCGTAATGCCGCAGCTAACGTTGTTTATGTTATAGCCGATGTTGATTAAGCAGATAATGTTAATTAATTCCGTAATACGCAAAGCGGGTTAATTCCGTAATACGCTAGTCCGCGTATTATAGAATTAATTAGCGTATTACTATATTTATTACCGAGCCTAGGTGTAGTACTTCTCCGACAATACGAAGATTTCCCTTAATAATAGCTATCGCTTTACTCGGATTAAGGAGCCTAGATACTAGAACAATTAGTCCAGTTGTCGATAATAGTAGGGAAGTCGACAATCTAACGGAATCGCTTAGGTAGCATATATTACATGCTTCCTCTCCCTCCTCTTTTTATTTGCTTGTTACGCACTAGCATACGCCTATCCTCTCCGCTATTACCAACACTACTACTAGCAAGATATCTCGCTCTTCTCCCCCCTTCGAAGATGTCGACATAGACGCGTTGCTAGACGACGTAGCTATATATGCCGACTAAGAAGAACCGCGTACTACTACGCCTGCTTAGCGCCCTTCTCTGCCGTCCACTTCACTACTACTATTACTAAGAGCTCCTACTCCGGCCGCTAGCCGTCTATCCTCTCTACGCCGTCCTACTCTTCGTCGTCGCCGTAGTAGCCTACTACCCTCCTCCGACCCTTTCGAATTTATCGTGCCCTTAGATAAGGAAGAAGAAGATAAAGAAGAAGAAGAAGACACTCGGCGTGCTCCGGCACTAGCTCTAGCTCCAGCACTAGCTCTAGCTCCAGCACTAGCTCTAGCTCTAGCACTAGCTCCGACTCTAAGCAAGCGTAGACTAAAGGCTAGCAGCCGCAACAAAGGCACCACTTAATATTAGCTATAGAATACCACTAAGCAGGTCTACTATAGACTGTCCGTTGCGCCTAGGGTGTGTTTAATCCAACTCTTTTGTTATGCCAAAGCTAATATCCTTCCAGATATAGGATCGTACAAAGGAGGCTCGCAAGAAGTCTTTAGTGCATATAGCTCGAATCGAGGAGACTAGGGATAGAGTAATCGCTCCGCGATATGCTCGCTATAAGGAAATAGGCTTTACGATATGTCGGCGGTATACGGAGGATATAGCGAAGATAACGAATATAAAGCGATGTGCTCGCTATATCTACGACGGCAAGCTATGCGAATAGGAGAGTTGTTATCCATTGCAGCGCTCTCGTTGTATCGGAGACATAGCATTCGTTCCAGCTTCCAGTTTATTCGTTCTAGTTCGTTCGTTCTAGTTTATTCGTTCCAGTTTCGTAGCACAAGTGTTAATGTTAATAACAATAATAGAAGGGGATGGAGACGAAGTGGGATGCGACTCGAGTTTAAGAGGAAGTAACGAAGTTATACTAAAAACTACGCGCAAAAAATCATAATCTACGTAGGGCGGTTGCTACCGCTGCTAACACCTTCCTCTACCTAAGCCCTAGCTTCCTATCTTAACGACAACAACAACAAGACACAACAATAATTAGTCTCTAGACTGTCTGAATCCTGGACCCGAGTAATTAAATTAAGCATTGCAACCGCATTAAACCCTATGGACTAACTCCGCCGACTAAGCGACTAAGTAAGCTATCTCTAGAGGGAATTATCTACCGAGCACTATATAACTCCTTGCCCTTCGCGGACAGCGTGCGCTATCGTCCTATATAGGTAGTTAGGGCAGCGGTAGTAAGCATTTGCTCGGCGCTAGCTATAATGCGATCGTTCTCCTTGTTAGCCGCCGACGTAATAGCCTAGGTAGAGGATTAAGCCTAGGTAGAGGATTAAGCCTAAGTAGATAATCGAGCCTAAGTCTAGTCCTACTAGTTCTAGCGCTTTCGTATAGCGTCCTTGCGAATAGTGTCGGCTTTAGCGCTCTTATTAAGACTGTTACGCATAGCCTAGAGCCGCTAGGTAGCTAAAGCTTAGGATAGAATCGCACGCGGCTCGCGCTCTACCTACTCCTTTGCAGCCTTCGCAGCCGCATTATCTAACTTCTTCTAGGCAGCCTTAGCCTTGTAATCCTCCCACGCTTAATACACCTGCGGAGCTATCTAATTAAGGACAACGATATACTCGGCAAGGCGGTATCCGTAGTCTGGCGAGTCTGCGACGAGAGGTGTATTGTCCTTAATGTCTTGCTCCGTTAATCCAATCTCCGTAAAGTTATCTTTAGATGTCGCGAGACCGAACACCTTACTCAACTGCTATATTAAGAGCTCCGACATAAATAGGACTATAGGCACCTTGAACATACGCTTGCCTAGCAGCTTCTTGCTAGCCTTATCTTAATACCACTTCTTAAGGATTAGTAGTAAATACGACTTCCTCGATCTAGCACGAGGAGCCTTCGGTTTCGGTGGAGTAGGTAGTAGTCGATCCTTAAGTAGCTCGCTTAGTAGCTCCGGGTTGTATAGCCTATTGCAACAGTTCTCCTTGTCGGCAACGCGAGTAATAGGGTATATATTCTTATAGTCGAGGAGGTAACGGTTAATAACCTAGCGGCTATAGAGGTTCCGGTAATTAAAGACTTCCGATACGACCGCTAGATTCTTCTTACGAGCCTTCATCTTAGCCTTAGTCCACTTCTTCTTCTAGCTAGCGTCACTATTATTATCTACTTCGAAAGCATCGCTAAAGTTATTATTATCCTCTCTACCGGCGTCTTCGCTAGGGATCTCCGACTTACGGAGGCGACTCGATTAGGTTGGAGCGTAAGGCTAGCGACGGCTCTACGACTGCGACTGCGACTATAACTGCTTACGCAGTAGCTTATCCTTCTTATTATCGTTAATATAGTGCGGCACGAACTAGAAGGCATCCGACTACTCGATATTACGACTACTACGACTAAGGCGTTACTAAATATCCTCGAGATCGCGGCCGATCGGATACTTCCACTAGATAACACGCGTAATGTCCGGCACGTTCGTACTAGTGCTAATAGCCGTGGTAGCGATTATAATGCGGATCTTCGACTCTAGGGACTTATACTCCTTATATCGGAGGTCTTGGTCGTGCTTTGCAACATAGCTAGTATAGAAGGAGATAATCTTATAGACGTCGATACCGCTACCCGCGCCGTAAAAGGTATATCGCTCCTACGGGTTAGGGTTGTCTTTAGTTAGTGCGACTATCTACTCGCGGACCTGGACGACGAGATTAGCGACATAAGTGCGTCCGTCGATAAAGACGAGAGTCTTCGGAATCTTGTCTGCCGTAGCTAAGACGATAACTTTCTCTTCCGGTCCGTCTAGGCTAATGCGATTAATAGTCGTACGATCCACGGCCTCGTAGAGGATAAAGTACAGTATGTCGAAGCTGCCGAGCAGACTAGCTAGAATCTTCTTAAAGATGTAGCGAGTCTTGGGCCGGTTAACACTCCCACGGATAATCTTGGTCTAGTATAGCTCGAGGCCAACACTACGGAAGCCACTATACTCGAGGATAAAGTCCTATGTCTCTTACGACACCGTAGCCGAAGCACTAAGCATTATAGTGTCGCGACGCAAGGTAGCCCGAGTCTAATATAGCTACATGTATTTAGTTCGGAACTTCTATCCCTACTTGTAGACGAGATGAACTTTATTAATTACTAGTAGACCGATTCTATTACGAACGCCGGGTATGCGTAATAGCTCGTTAAACAACGGCATCGTTACCTACTCAGGCCCGAGCAGGATATGCTAGTACAGGCCGTTCTTAATCTTCTCGTACACATCAGGCTCGATCTTCTTAGTCTCGGTAGTAATGCTAATAACGTTAACCAAGTCGCTAGTGTCCTTATTAATCTCTCGAATGTCCTCGGCCTATTCCTTACCAAGCCGGTTTAGTAGCACAACCTGAAGCGTTATCTAGCCTATTAGCATTATGTATGCCTGAAATAGTAGACTCTTCCCCAAGCTAGTCGAAGTAATCGACAGCACGTTAGCCTGGCTAAAGATTAAGGCGTTAACCGTATTAATCTACATCTCCGTCGGCCTAAAGTCCCTACCTAGGTGTAGCTTGTTAAGGATTATGCGCAATCCGGCTTCGACGATGTTATACTAGATGTCGTTAGTAATCTCTACGTGTTAGCCTGCTTTATATACGAGCTACTAAACGTACTCGAGTAAGAAGGCTGGATCCCGTAAGATAAGGTCGTAACGCTACTAGAAGAAGGCCTTATATTAACTCTTAAGTAGTAGTAGCGCAAGCGGTAGGATAGTGAACTTTAGACGCTTACGCGTAAGCGTAGGGCGTATATTACGTCTATTACGCTTCTGCTTCTTACGAGGGCCTTGCTACTACTAGTCGTCCTACGTATTAGCATACGCATTAGCTTAAGCTTACTAGCGTAGGTTGCGCATGCTCTTCCTCGAGAGTAGGTTACGCCGCGTAGACATAATATTGTCGGCGGTAGGGTATACTATCGTATAGTAGTTTCGGCTAGGCTAAAGGAACGGAGCTAGTATACGTAGGCTGGATAAGATACTAGATAATTCGATCGATAGCTAGAGCTTGTTTAGATAGCGGTTCTAGTAGGACGAGTAGCTAGTTTAATGCGCTTATAATAAGCGGTTGTCGAATAGCGAAGGTAGAGGGCTAGAGGGCTAAGTTTAGTAAGCGTAGGGCTCCTTAGCTAGTAAACGACTATACGATACGAGACGACCGAGCGGACACTTAGAGGTCGTTTAGACGACGTTTCTAATAGAGCGCGTCGTTTGCTTAACGTACTACGGGTATATTATCGCCGTGCGATAGTAGTAGAGGGCTAGATATCGGATTTTAGTAGGAGCAGCCCTAATAAGCTAGCGAATAATGCGACGAAGGTGGACGGTAATTCTAACACTTAGAGGTAGTTAAGACGAGCAACAAGATAGAGCATAGGTAGTTTGTTTAAGGTAGGGGCACGTTGTTTGTGCTCGTAAATGTAGGGGACCGAAATGGATGCTAGTAGAAGTATATAGGCTCCGAGCTTAGTGAATGCAACGCTGCAGTCACCTAACCTCTACTTAACATTAAAGTTACACTATAAGAATCGTCTTGTTTATCTACGTACAATGCACCTGTTTATTTCATATATATGCGTAGTAGTTGTTCACTATTGGTGTCCGCGGGTGTAGTTTAGTGCATAGATCCTTCTCCAGCACTATTTGTCCTTAGGCGCTCCGTAAGAGCTCTTACTATAGACTATATATATAGATCGACGCTAAACAGCCGGCCCGGCGGTCGAAGTCCGCCGGTATACAACAGTGAGGAAGGTGGTAGAAGGTAGAAGGCGTGCAAAGCTGACCTCACCTCACGAAGTGAGGTATCGTTCTATCTCATAAAATCACACTATTGCGGAATTCGGAGCGCCTGACTTGGGAGGTAGCGGAAACTGTCCCATCGTACCGTGTCCACACGGTGTATTGAAGACGCCACTCAATGAGACCCATCATCCTCAGTCATCGGTCGCTACCAGGGAAACAATGTATACACAAGAAGGACGGCAGGATGGTAGGTGTGTCGACGGTAGTGGAGGCAAGTGATGTCGGGACTGAACGAACGTCGGCCCCCCCCCCCCCCCCCCCCCGCGTGAAACACCTTCCAGATGTCCATATTGCGACAAATGCATTGAGTTGTCCCTCCACCAATAGCTTTCTAGTCCGGTTCTGTACTCCCACATCATATCTCTCGCATCAACTGCGCACAGCCCAATTGATTGGCTGAGAATCGATCGAAACCAACGCTAGCGCGGACAGTAGCGTCGAACGTGCAGTTCGGTGAAGGTGTTTCAGGTTTCGTGTCTGGCAAACATCGACTCGTACACTCCTCTTTCGCTGCTCCTTACTGCATGCGAATACAATGCAGATGAAACATGGCCATTGATGGTATCGCTCGGACGATGCTGAAGCACCTGTTTGAGGGATTCGATGGCGGAGGATGAGTATGCGCTGGCTTTGCTGGACGGCACGTTGAGGTCGTGCAACAGACCGAGGGCGCAATGACCTACGGCTGGATGCGAGCATGCGAAAGGTGCTGTAGGCAAGGTCGAAGCCGGTTCCCGTTGACTGATATGACCTCGAAGCTTTCCTTGCTTTGCGGGCGTTTTTGCTTCCCGGACATTTCATTTCAATTCAGCCCTTTCTTCCTTTCTTCCATCTTCTTACACGCGTCGGCGGCATTCGCGAGGAGATTTGTGAGAGGTGAGAGCGAGGCTTTCGCAAATGACTGCAGGCTTTCTTCACCTGTACATATCTACCTCGCCTTTTTAAGCCTGTCCAGCAATGGTCACAGTCTTCCCTCTTTTCCAGCACAGAGACTCCATCAACACCCCAACCGCCATGCCTTCCTCCCCTCTACCCGACACGGACGCCCTCGAAGCCGGCATCATCCAGGATGAACGTCCTTCGCGTCTCTCACGCGTACAAGACAATGTCCGGAACCTTCTGCGGACCTCCGTCTTCGGCTCGGTTGCCAGTTCACCCACGACTCCAGCTCGCCCGGTGACAGCTCGCACCCAGCCAGGAGCCTTCTCTCCGATCATCGTCCCTAGTCCCCGACCCATCGAAGTCCGTCCCTGCCCGTCGAGTTCGGGTTCTACGCCGACGCACTACACCAGCAGCCCACTTGAGATGTCCAGTCCTGCGGCTACATATCGACCCGCCGGGCAGCAGAATGCTTCAACTCATTACCAATCGACGCTGTTCAATGGCAGAGCCGTGGCGGCATTGAATCATCCTGATCTCAGCGGTCTGCCGATGAAGTCCCTGTCTCAGCAAGACTCCCACCAGCAGCTGCGTTCGGGCAGTGGGACGAGTAGATCGCAGAAGCAAACTCCTCGTGGGAGGCGTGCTGCGAAAAAGGCTGCATGTTCGAGGGTCTTGCTTTGTGTACTTGCGGCGTTGTCGCTGGGAGCGCTCGTTGCTACTTGTAAGTTGGTTGATAACATTCGTTTCATCACACGAAGTGTACGCCGCTCAAGGGAAATGGCCCGATTTCTGACCTCAGTAATATTCCAGACATCTCCATCGCCACGACCGCCTCCGGAATCACAACAACCTTCCACGTTCTCTTCATCCTCGGCATCCTCCTCTCCATCATCGTCTTCGCGCACACGGCTTTACGTCTCTGTATCGCCTCTCGCAGACGCTCCACTGCCACACCAGTCTTCGCTCTCGTCTCCCGGAGCGACGTCCCAGGCCACGCTTTCCGGCGTCACAGGCATACTAACTCTTGCACTCACTCGCGCTCTCGGAGGAACCTCCAATTAGCCGATAGGCGCAACGCAAGCGACTCATCCTCAGAGCAGGTCGAATCGAGATCGTGCATCACTATCCCTGGCAGAGTCCGGAATACTTCAGGACGACACTTCATACCGCCTGCTCCGATACAAGTTCATACACTCTCATCCGAATCGTCTCTTCACGAGGATGACATCCTCCCGCCAACACGTCTAGCTACCGTCTCCGCCTCGCCCAACCAGTCCGCTGATAAGAATGTACAACCTTCTCCTCCACCACCACCGGCGTATGGCCACTACCGCACCTCGGTGCGCGCCGACCCGGAGTTGTTGCATTGGGCCCCTTCACCTACAGGTTTGAGACCGGGCACGGACGGAGGAGAAGATGTGCTACCAAGCCCAACTTATGCAGACGCGGTGGGCGAGGGTGGATGGATGAGTAGAGGTCCGCCTAGCTATCGGACGAAAGCCAGTCCGCCGAGAGGAGTGGGACCGGAGAGGGAAGTGCGCGGGGAGGAGATGGCTGAGACGGGCAGGTCGATCTAGAAAGTTTTGGATGGAAGGAAAATAAGGTGGAATGGGAAGGATGATGAGGTGGTGTAGGATATGTGTTGTCGGTGCTATGTTGTGCGTACAAAAGTCGAGACTCCACCAAGCATATTGGCGAGGAGGTACACCATTCGAATCAAAGTCGGTTAGCTCATTTCAATCGTGTATCAAGTCATGCTCCTCGGATGGCTTGGGGCTGATTATGTAGTAATTCATCGTTGTTGTCGGAGTGAAAACAGAGACGAGGTCAGACCGTCGCGTCGGACTTGAAGCCGGAGAGCTTTTTGGCCCCCAATTCTTTGATCGACGACACCTCCATTCACAGGCTCCGAAGTTCAATCCCAATCATTCGCATCAATCCATCAATCCTCCTTTCCGCCTGACGCACTGTTCAGAGGACCGTCATCTCTTCAGACCTTCCAGCTGAATCGACTGCCCGGACGACTCCCATAGCGAATCTTTCCACAGGGAATGGCCGCAATAATGGCCTCATCATCACCACCGACGCCAGCACAATCATCAGCAACGACATTATCCCCTCCCGGCGCAAATGCAACAACAACCTCACAACCCAATCCGAAACGCTCTCCTCTACCCCTTTCCGCCAGCCAAGAATCCCAAGTCCGAGAACTATACTTCAAACGAGTACGCATGAAGTGCGCAGATGAAGTCCGCGGTACGATATCTCTCCTCCCTCGGCATACCCCACAGCATGCCCAACCCGAGCATATATTGACAACAATTCGTTAGACTTCGCATCCTGCTGCACAGCCCATACCTTCACCGCCACCTTCTCCTGCCGCTCCTCGCAAAAAGCCATGAACACCTGCATGCTGCAACACGCCACGCAAGCCGAACACGACGCTGCGAGAGAAGAGTGGTTCAATACGATTGAAGAGAGGAAAGTGCAGAGAGAGGAGAAGGAACGGAAGAGGTTGGAGGACGAGAAGTTTTGGAAGGAGTGGTGGGGAAAGGAGAGGAAGACGGAGGAGCTGAAGGCGTTAGAGACAGGGAGGCAGGTCAAGCCGAAGGATCGGAATCCTGAGTAGAGAGAGAGGAGCTGGGATATAGCATTTTGGCACAGCGTGGCGTTTTCGGGGATGCGTGCATGGTAGGAGAATCGTAAAGATGAGGCCAAGGCAAAGAATTGGAAATGTGTACAGGCAATTCGAAGAGCAGCGCTCGCGGGAGGTGATGAGGATGTGCATCCACAGTGGATTGAACATCACGAAGAGCCAGAACGTGTGATACAGGCTGCGGATGCTGTTACGACACATCTGCACAACATTCTGGACATCAGCTTCGCGCAGCACTGCGACAGCGAGGACACCGCCACGCTAGCTCGGGCCACTGTCACTATCGACAACTTGAGTGAGCGACGCAAGACTGCCCAGATGGCTGCCACTCAACTTCAGGGGCCCGGAGTACCTCACTACTTCAGACACACGACGTCCACAGTCAGAATCACCGAGATAGCACTTGGCGAGGCGACGATCCAGAAGACAGCGGACCTAATTGACGAACAGGAGGAAGTGATAGTCGGTCAGGCTCCCATCACGAAAGCCATCCTGCCTTAAAAAGCTCGACGATGCCAACGACCACGCGACGATGGCGATGAAGCTCGCAACAGGAATCGGGTCGCAAGTACTTAAGTCGGCAAAGTAAGATCATTCAGGAAGTCTAATCAGTACTGCTTCCACGAGCTTGGGACGTAAGGATATTTGATGTCACACCGGATCCATACGCTAATTGTGAGCAGCTCTACCATGCTTGAACTTGATAGATCAACACGACGAAATCATATAGAGGAGAAAGCGAACTAGTCGAAACTGGCCAGGCTACCGCTAATATATTGGGATGAGCCGCGCAGAAAATGTCGCGAGCTGCCAGCTACAGTCACAACTACAAATAACCGGGCAGCAACAGGGCAGCAACAGCGACATCAGGACGACCTCCAGAGCCGACAACGCAAAATCTCCATCTGTCACCATGCTTTACTATCAACCGCCATTCACAAGAACTGTCACCTTTCATGGGATGATGATCTCTATCGCTCTGCAATCTGAAATACATGGATTGAAGCTCCTCCCCTCGGTCGCTGTACGTACATCTGGGACTGCTCTCATGCGGTAGAGTCCGCCTCGAGCCATTCATATCGGTCTTGTTCGAGCTTACCATGGTCCACCACTCAGTGCACTGCCGCCAGCTGTACCATGGTAGGCCAAACTTTGTCACTCTTCCGCCGAATGACGACAGTCCACACACATATAAATGCGCACAACTCAGCAGTCGGGTTCTATCACTCGAGCATCTACATCTACCGCTTCCCTCACGAACATCACTCCCTCCAGCTCAAAAGAATCCCACCCTCATCACCATCGCCAAAATGACCACCCCAGACTCCCCCCTCTCCACCTGGACCTCCTACCTCCTCTTCCAAATCTGGCAATGGCAATACCCTCTGAATCTCATCCTCGGAATGACCATCGCAAGCAGTCCCTTCTTTCCCCGCCTCCAAAATCCGATCTTCACCTACCTCCGCACGAACACCGATTGGGCCGTCCTGAGCAACCTCTTCCCATTCTTTATCAATTTCCTCATCCATTCCGGCGTGCATCTCACCATACCATACACCAACGGAACCAAGATCACACTGGTCCCGCAATTTGTGCCGGATACCTGCGCAGAGGTGGAGGAGATTTCGGGGAATGATGACGTGTGGCCGTGCCATCGGGACGCGATGGTGAGGTGGATCGGTAGGATGCGCGGCGGCGGAACCCGCTCGATCTTGGGATTTTGCGTCGGTGGTTTTATCTCCTCTTCCTCTCGACTATGCACGTCGTTGCCTTGATCTGGGCGAGTAGGATTTGCCCGAACGCGGAATGGAGGAAGTCGAAATGGCTGCCACCGACGCGTGTGAGTAGTGAAGAGAGGGAGTATGAGGACAGGGAGTGTCCAATGAGAGAGGTGCTGGGATGGTCTAAGAAGCTTGAAGAAGGTGGGCTGGAGAAGAAGGCATTGGAGGCGGGACAGCTGGGACGATGAAATGCAAGGAGGAGAGGAGCAGTTGAAGAGGCTGCGCGAGAGATGACTAGTTCCGAAGCAGCCATGGCCTGTCAGGGATTGAACATGTCGGAGAGCCCGCATCTCGAAGTGAAGGTCAACACGAATCGCCGAGGTCACGACGAAGACATAGAAGTCGAAGAGAACAAATTTGATGAGGCACTCAACGCTGCTCCATGCTCCACGCTGCTGTATTCCCTTGGACCGACTTGGACCGGAACCAAACAAGGCTGCCGCGAGGAAAGTGTTCAATATCTCCTCCTCTTGCTACTGCTTCTCCTTCGCCACCATCTGAAACACCAAGCCCAGATCAAAAAGTCCCATCTCTTCACCGCGCAACCAGAAACCTGGTCTCCACATCCTCCACATCCATCTCCACCTTCAAATCACGCTCTGAGTCGCGCGATACCGCCGGATGGTCCTCAGAGGGAAGCCCACGGTGCGTGCAGCATCTCCCAATGCCGGATATTAGAGACAATCATGCAGCGGGCTCAAGTGCACGTTTTCGACCCCTTGTGGTTGCTGGAGGAAATTTGTCAGTGACAAGGACCAGCCTCGCGACGTTGTGCGGTGGAAGCCTCTGTGCTACTTACTATTGACAGGTATGCCTCACTGCGCAGTACACCGGGTCGGCGCCGCGTTGAGCACACACTGCTGGCAAACAGTGTGCATTGATCGCTTTTCCGTTGCATGTCGAGTCTCCACGAACCACGACGGGGGTCGTGGCGATGACGAAAGCGAGGAATGTGCCGAGTGGGTGTGGAGGAGTGGTGAGGTGACTCGAAAAGAAGTCTCGAGTTGAAGTTTGATGTGAGGTATCAGGTATCGTCGAGACGAGAAGTGTGTTGCGTGGTCCGAAAGAATGTTTGTGTTGGAGTGGGAGCTGACTCGAGTTGTTGATGGCATGCGGAACTCAGCGGCTGGCTTTCAATGACCACGTCGTTCACTGGTGTGTTAAGTCTTGACGATTTTGTTCAGGTGACATCGGTCCAACGATTCACGCTTTGGTGCCAGAGTCTGTATGAACAATCGATGGTAGATCTGATCAACAAGACTGCCTCAAGGAAAGCGATCCAATTCCATCTTCCCCGTGGCCATCTCCTCCCGCTGACTGCTCCTCCTCCGCCGCGGTCTCAACCGCCCATCCCTGATTAGGAAGTCCTGAAAACCCCCCTCTGCATATCGCGCAACTAGTCTCAGACGCTCAGACCACCTCGCGTATTAGGCCAATTAGGTGCAAGCACCTGGCCCTACTCTAGGTAGTCTAAGGGCCCAACTCGGGTTTTTGTTAGATAGAGGGTTAGCTTTATATGCGATTTGCACTAACATAGAGGGTTAGCGACTAAGAACAGAATTTACCCTCGATAGCGACTACGTAATAATAAGGACGAATCTCGAAAATCTAGAACGGTTATTTTATAGCTAAAGCTTGTCTCTCGGAGCGCGTACTTCTTTTATATCGATAGCTATTATAAATAAAAAGCCTTAGGCTTTCGTATATTTTTCGAAAAATTCTTATTTATTAGTAACTTTTTCGAAATCTACGAAAGCCTACTCCTCTTCCAAAATCTACTCGATTTTTTTCTCTATCTTAGTATCGTACTTAGCGGACTCGGCGCTATAAAATAACTATATAGGTTTTTCGAATTTCGTTAGTTTTATTACGCTCGTTTAGTATACTAACTCTCTATCTAAGAAGATAGCTATTACGCTCTTAGACTATATAGGAAGGTGCCCCTAAAGGGGATTAGCGCCGCTAAGTATAGTCTATACGGCTAAGACTATCGCGTAACTAGCGAACTTAGCTCTACCTCTACCTCTATACTATATACTAAGTCGGACGGGACTATTAGAAAGTCCCGAAAAGGAGAGCGAGTCTAGTAGTTAGACTGCGCGTAAACTAGAGACCTCTTAGTATTACTTCGGATTCGTTAGTACTAAAGGCAACTTAAGTATATCTCCGTAAAGAGGAGAGTATACTACTAACCGCTAATAGGTATACTTATATACGTACTCGGGTCCGGTATAGAGATATGTAGGCGTACGTATATACGCTAGTATCTTATACTTAGTACCGTCTAGGAGTCCGGTATACGCTAGGTCTCTACCTATAATAACTATAGTAGTAGTAATAAGGAAAGCAACGAAGGTAGTTATAAGGGGCTAACGCCCTTAGGAGTTAGGATATATAGCTACGCCCCGTACTTTTCTTAGTATCCCGTATATTTCCTCGCGGAGTACGCTAGATCGTACGATTCCTCCTATATTAAACTTACTATATCTATAAACACGTTAAACATCCTATATATACGCTATTTACCTATAATATTAAGTTCGATCTTATTTACGATTATAGATCCCTCTAGAGTTAACGTAGCGGGACGCGCTAACGATTCGATAGATACTACGATCGGAGAAGGGACTACGAATAAAGAGATTCGGTTAGCTATAATAAGGCTATATACCCGTTAATAAGCGATAGAGACCGAACTCTAGTACGCGCGCATCGCTCTATAAGAGTCGGAGGCGCGTATAGTAGCTATATAGGCGGCCGCTTAGATAGTAGTAGAGACCGCCCAAAATAATCCGGTGGCCTCTACTACGGGAAATATAGCTAGGAACGTAGGGAACCCTTCGGTAAACGACCTCCTTTAGGCATTATAGTCGGCTATTACCGATCTAATAGCGGCCTTAGCCGTAGAAGTATCGGGACCTAAGGAATAGAAGCCGCCCTTCTAGGACGGACTTCCCTCTTCCTTCCGTAACTACCTACTACGCCTAAAGAGCTTATATAGAGTGCGTTCCGCTATAAAACTAACTCTTTCTACTAACTACTACTAGGAAACTATCTACGATACCCTACCTACTTATTAACGAGCCTATATACGACACTTCTAGTAGAAGGGTAGCGCCGATAGATCTAAGCTTCCCGACGCTTTCTTCGTAGAGCTCGATAGAGTCTTTAGGGATAGTAATAAGTCTATAAAGGCCCTAGTTAAGCTCTCGAACTTACGGCATAAGCTAGGCTAGCTATAGCACGATTACTAGCTAAAATTCGACGGACTCCTTATTAGTTCACGCGGAGAGGACTAGGAACCCGAAGTTAAGATCTCTTATCTAAAGAAAACCTTCTCGAATCCCGCGAAGACTTATATAGCATCTATAAGTAAGATTACGGAGTACTATATCTTCGTAGTGGAAGTAGAGCGTATTATAACTAATTTAGAAGACACGGACTAGTTTAAAGTATTAAACAAGAAGTAGAAGGAGAAGAATACGGATACCGACCCCTACCCGGCGGCACCTATATGTTTATATATGCTACCCGTACCGAGGGTCGATACTAATAGAGATATAGTAATAGCTTCGTCGAGGATAAATAATAGAGGCCGTAGTAGAAACCGCGGAGGCCTTAGTAATAACGGAGGGAAGTAGAAACTAAGAGCTAAATAGGTCGACGAAAAGGAAAGAGAATAACGCCGCTTAGAGAAGCTCTACTTCTAGTACGGAGCATCCGGACACCGCCTTACTATATATCTATACGCCGTACTATAACAGCCTACTAAGATTAATAGGTCGACTATCGAACCCGTATTAGAAAGCGACGACGAAGGATCGGACTCTAATAAGGGAAAAGACTAACTCCTACTTAAAATCCCGAGTGGGGGAAGGTAGTATAAGTAGACGGTTAGAGGACGTTCCGATATAGAATAGACGGAAACCTAATCTATAGCGACGTAGTCCTATAGGATTACTTCGCTATATTAGCTCTAATTAACGAAGGGTACTAATACTACGCGGCTATTAACGAAGACCTAGCGGAAGGTCTCGGACTTACCTAGGTTAACCGCGAACAACGTAAGGTAAAAGGATGTACCTCGACTATAAGGAGGTCTACCGTATAAGGCGTAGTCGGCTTCCGTATAGAAATAAGCGGGTTTACCTAGGTTATCTACGTATACGTCGTTCTAGAACTCGATTTCCCCTTAATCCTCGGGAATCCTTAGAAGGCGTATAATTCTATTCGGACCGCGCTAGAAGAGCGTCGGTTCTACTACGGCCGCGTAAGAAAATAGATTAACGAGGGCGTTAGTTATATAGAAATAGAGGACTACGATATAAACGCTCTCTCTACTACCCTTACCTAGGAGATCGATTAGGCTCTAATAGTAAACTCCCTATAGTTAAACGCATCTACTATAGAGGATATTAGGAAAGCCCTTATAACTAAGATGCTATTAATAGTCGAGGAGCTTAAAAAGAAGCTCCCCCTATAGCTTTACGATATACTCCCGCTCTTTTTAGAGAGGGAGGCGGATAAGCTAGCCCTATATCGAGGTAAGCTAGATTATAGGATTACGCTCCGTAGGAAAGCCGACGGATCCCTTCCTACCTTGCCCTAGGGCCCGCTATATAGTATATCGAAGGACGAGCTTTTACTACTACGAAAGGCGCTCGATAAGCTCCTTCGTAAAGGATATATTCGACTAAGTAAGTCCGAGGCGGGGATACTAGTGCTTTTTATACGGAAGCCGGGTAGAGGGCTACGATTTTACTATAACTACTAGGCGCTAAACGTACTAACGGAACACGATCGGTATCCCTTACCGCTAGTTCCGGAGACCCTTATTAGGGTCCGGCCGGAGAAAGCTCCGGCTCGAACTAGCGACCTTTAGGTTCTAGGGTGGGGCGCTTTACTACTAGGCCAAAAGTGCTAAAAGATAAGAATCTCAGAACACGGTTCTAAGATTGCGCCCCACTTTTGAAGGCTTAGCGCAGCCTAAGCTTATGCCTTAGGCATAGCCTATAATATTACCCCCCCTCCCCGCCCCGCTCTCTCCTCTTTATAGGTAGAAAAGCGGGTACCGTATAACCTCTCCGGTCGCATAGATTAAGGAAGGGCGCCTTCAAAAGCAGCCCCCACGTATACGATGTACGCGTATAAGCCGAGGCGCATCTAATAACGCACTACGACCCTTTTTGTTCTGAGATTATGTTAGGGTCCGGCCGGAGAAAGCTCCGGCTCGAACTAGCGACCTTTAGGTTCCAGGGTGGGGCGCTTTACTACTAGGGCCAAAAGTGCTAAAAGATAAGAATCTTAGAACACGGTTCTAAGATTGCGCCCTACTTTTGAAGGCTTAGCGCAGCCCAAGCTTATGCCTTAGGCATAGCCTATAACACGCACGCTTCTTTAATAAGAGTTAGACGAAGTCTAGGGCGTATATAGATATAGACCTACATAACATTATTAATGCACTATATAGTCGCGTAGTATAGGACGACCTTTTATTAGAAAACGAGTATATCGAGCGTCCACTAGTAGTACCGGCCGAAGTATGCTATAATAGGCGGCGCTATAACCTACTACTAGTAAAGGATAATCCCGTGTTCGAGCTAATTACCGCCGACGTTAAGAAGCCGAAAGGTAGGGGGGGTGTTGCCCTAGAGCTATTAACGACATAGTGCGAGCGCGTCGTTAATTATATATATCCCTCGAAGGTTCGCCGGTTTATAATACCGCCGGCTATGTTTATCCCCGAAAGGTTAGCTTAGGGGATATATATAGAGTTTAATATCCGTAACCGGATTAATGCTCGCAATCGGAACGACTATAGTAAGTAGGTGTTTAATCTTACCGTCCTCGATTAGCGTATTAGAGCCGTACTAGTGTCGTAGTCGGAACGCGATTAAGAATAGCGCGATCCGGACAGCCTCGATATATGTCGGGGTACGGAGCTTCTACTTCGGGGTTTACGGACAATCGTCCCTACTACGTATACCTAGTATAGCTAGGCACTAGCGTATATAGTAGAGCTTAAGAAGTAGAAACGAGCCGAGAAGGTACTAGCTACGGCGTAGAAGGCTATATTGGAGGGTATACTAGAGCTAGAGCGGCGTACCTTCGTAATATAGGAGAGGCGTAATAAGGTGGAGCTCGCTATATAATAGGCGTCGACTATAAAGACGACGTTAATCCCTAGGCGTTTCGAGGTACTACTACTACGCCGCCTTTATAGTAAAAGTAGATTAGGTGTCGAAGTTCTACTCGGGGATAGTCCGGAAGTCGATTCGACCCTACTAAGTATAGGTATCGCTACTATCGATCGAAATATCGAGAAGCGGAGGACGGATAATAACGGGTCCCTTACCTTTTAGGCTACTACTACTATGTTAAATACGACCCTATAGCCGGATTATCGTATCGGCCTAAGTTTCGACTCGGGATATAGAGATAAGAACGTAGACCTCCTATCCTCTCCGCCCGTAGCCGGTATATTAGTCTACCGAACTACCTAAAAGCCGGTTGCCCCGAAGGCTAGGAACAATAATGCGGGCTAGTATACTAAGATCTTAGTCGAAGATAAGTTTAGGTATAGTTTGCTTAATAGTAATAATAATAGGCAACGGCGGAACTAGCGACTAATGCGGAGGAACTATCTATTAATACCGAAAGGCGCTAATCTGTATAGTAGATTACCCGGGAGGTCGAGTCTAATAGCTAGATAGTATATCTATAGCGGGTTTGTCGACCCTTTCGGGGTTAGCCGTAGCCTTTCGGGGTTGCTTATATATATCTATTTCCTTCGATCGAACAATCTACTACTATACCGCATCGTATCGGCGCTATCTTAACATACCGTATAGTATCGGCGCTATCTTAATATACTGTACGTTACGAAAATCTAAAACGCGAGTCCAGCGATTTTACGAGTCGCGGGTAAGGCTAGTAAGTCGCGTGCGAGCCTAGCGAGTCGCACCTGAGTTACTAGCGAGTCACTAGTAAGTCGGCCGAGTCCAGTAAGTCGCGCAAGTCGACTACGAGGTAACTACGAGGCCGGTCGCTCGTAATATATATATATTAGTTACTACTAAGTTGCGCGTTGTTCTTTATAGTCTATATAAAGTCGCGTACGAGCCTAGCGAGTCGTACCTAAGTTACTAGCGAGTCACTAGTAAGTCGGCCGAGTCTAGCAAGTCGCGCAAGTCGACTACGAGGTAACTACGAGGCCGGTCGCTCGCAATATATATATATTAGTTACTACTAAGTCGCGCGTTGTTCTTTATAGTCTACATAAAGTCGCGTACGAGCCTAGCGAGTCGCACCTAAGTTACTAGCGAGTTACTAGTAAGTCGGCTACGTCCTATAAGTCGCGTAAGTCGACTACGAGGTAACTACGAGGCCGGTCGCTCTTAATATATATATATTAAGTTACTACCGAGTCGCGCGTTGTTCTTTATAGTCAACATACTTAACTATTGTTTACGCTAACGACATCTACTAGTTATTCGCAGTACGACTACTTACTACGAGATACACCGAACGTTAACCGGATAGAATTACGTAGTCTTAACGTACTATCGTATTACTACTCTAGGCCGGCGGCGTCGACGCGTATGCTATACTACCTACTAAACCCCTGGTCGTGCCTTACACTCCTTAAAGTAGTAAGTCTAAATCCTTATCCTCTACTCGCGGCTGTAACATAGCCCTCCACATCTCAAATTAGCATGTCCATGTCCTAGTCTACTAGACGCGGGTGCAATAGAGCTAACTTCGCCACCTCGTCTTTATTATTATCGTCGCTATCGCTACCGCTATCGCTAGGCTCGAAGTCCGACTCTTTATCTAACTCGTTACTATTGTATAAACCGTCGCCTTTGCCGACCTTCCTCTTTTTGCCACTGTCCTTGCTCTTACTATTGCTATTCTATCTACCCTTATCGGCACTACGACCGGTGTCCCTATCGTTATTACCCCCTCCGTCGCTACTATTACCGGCATCGCTACTAATGTCGAAGCTATTATTATCCTTATTCTCGCTAGTAGACGACTTAGTACTACTATCCGGCATCTCTTCCTTATTCTTCGTTCTATAGACGCTAAAGACACGACCTCTCGCCAAAGCCCTAATCTCGAGTAGCTTACCGCGGCTTAAGGTGTCGGTAAGTTTATGGAGGTAGGCTATTAAGTCGGCTACGAGGCTCCGGAGGTCGGCTTCGCTACTATAACCACTATATTCCGTAATGGGTACGCGGACGTAGCGGCGGGTAAGACGAATCGAATAAGTGTCCGCAACGGATATACTAACGCGCGGCTTAAGGGCTATAGTAGGTTAATAATAGGAAGTATTACATTCCTCAAATAGACGCACCTTTATTAAGGCTGCACTTCTTTATAACTCCCGTAACGACGCAATTTATACATACGCCGTCGAACATCTCTATACCGGTACTATCTATTGCTATAATGCACTCGAAGTAGAGGCGATGTCCGTATAGGCACCGCTTATACTATCTAGTCTCGACGTTATCGAAGCGGTTTACGGAGATCTAGCCGATTATAGCGGGTAGAGCGTTAACATTCGCGTAGACGTTTACTATCGCCTTGGACTTCTTACGCACATTAAAGTTATATTCGAAGGAGGCGCGGAGGTAATCGTCGTTAATAAGCCTATCGAAAATAGGAGGTCGGTTCGAGGCGCTAATCTTACTTAAGTGTTAGTCGGTATATACTACGCCTTAAGTTATAAATATAATTTCGGTGTTTACTAGAGGTGTTAGAGAAGCTGTAATTATAGAAGGCAGTTCGTGAACTCACTGTCGTCGTAAAGACTCTATCCGCTAGACATGTCCGGGAATTGGAACGGTAGCTGCCCTAGTAACGCTATACTAGAGGTGGAGGTGAACGTAGTTTAAGCGAGTTCTAGGCGGTTAGTAGTACGAGGTTGGTCGTAGTGTTAAGGTTAATGTAAGGCTTAGTGCGTCGCGCTATAATCGAGTGAAAAATAACCTATAGCTAAGCCGTGCGTTTACATAAGCTATACTTAACTTCAGCCGGATATCTTTTCAGCACGTGTTAGGCTTTTGAATTAGCGTTAATCTAGCGGTAAGTCACGAGTCTAGGACTAAGAAAGGCCCTTAACCCCGATGTATCCTTATGCGCTTCCTAGTCGTGTTTACTTCCTCGTTAGCTATTATAGTTCGCTTACTACGTACTTTCGCCCTCGCTTCCCTAATCCGTTACTCCTTGCGCTTATACGCATCTAACGCTACATTAGCCTCCTAGTTCGTCTCCTATAGGAAGTTGTAGGACTCGAAGTCGGCGGTATTGTTAATATACCTCTCCCCTTCTAGTGCATTCTCGTCGACTAGCATTATATAGATGCTATAATATATCGATAGCAAGGAGTAGAACCGCCGCCCTTAGAGGATGCTACGCGTTGCCGCCTTCCTTCGAGGCTTAATTGTCGTTATACCGTGAATCCGATCTGGAAGACTATATGTATCCTTAGGTTTGAAAAGCTCGACGAAGGCTGCCTAGTATATAGGAGCTTTCCATATCTTACGCCTCCTCTCTCTATATACGACGTCCCTTGTCGTAGTATCTATTACTACTAGTATTTGGGTATCGTTACGGATCGACACTACGTAGCGAAGTTATGCCGGTAACCGCCCTTTAAAGGCAATGCCGTTATAGGACCCGTCCGGTCGCGCGCGGTACTTATACACCTATAAGAAGTCGTATCGCGCGTTGCTATT
>JALRMM010000420.1:0-29970 GCA_026122155.1 Zymoseptoria crescenta
AGCGGCATTCGCCGCCACGCTCGGCGTCGTATTATCTACGTATTATTAACGACCTTACCTAAGGTCTAGAGCTAGGCTATGCCTTAGCCTTCCTTAACAGCTAGATACGAAGATAAGGTACGTCGACATTTAATAATGCTAGCTACGCGAACGCTACTAGTTAGGAGATTTAGATGTTAAATAGGTAGAAACGACCTTAATGCCGGTAGATAGTATAACAAAATTGCTTAGTGCCCAACGGTATCGCGCCTTTTAGGACCAGCTCCGTATAAAGATTACACCGGATCTAGGGGGTAGGGAAGGCGCTATTACCTAAAACGCTATTACCCAAAACGCTATTACCTAAAACTAACCTAATCTCGGGGGTAAAGGTAGGACAGCTGCCTAGCTACCCTTACTTTAGCAAAGAAACGAGGCGACGACGTTAGGAGCATTATACGCTATTACAATATGCCTTAGATTATTACGTTTACTACCTCTAATCGGCGGTCTAGGACGAATATATATAGGGAAACATAGGAAAAAACAACGCATCCTCCCTTTTTAAGACGAATTCACTTTACTTTTCACGCTAATCTAAATTTAGAAGCGACTTTCAGCCTAAAAAGCTATTACAAGCCTATCCGGCGCATATCTAAGCAGCCTACGAGGACATCTAAGCACTAGTCTATGCTTAATTTTCAAGATCAAAATACTTTACTTCCACTACTCTCTTTTCTTCTTTAACTACCTTATTAAGCTATTACGGAGGTGTTAACTTAGTAGGCATGTTAGCCTTATCTCGAGAAGAGAGATACGCGGCGCGCAACGCTATAAACAAGCTAGAGAACGAGTCTAAGCTTTAGTAGCTAGACCTAAGCACTATAATTACGACCGCGCACGAAGAATCTAAGCCTTAGTAGCTAGATTCAAACTTTAACGAGGAGTCTAAGCCTAAGTAGCTAGGCCCAAATACTATAATAGAGCGCACTCGCTCGGGCTCTCCTTAATAGTTAACCTTAAGTTAGAAAACAGGACTATTACTATAGCGCTACGATAAACTATCCGAGGTAACTACTAACCGCGGCACTTACTCGAGCTCTTTAGGGAACACAGCCTCTATATAGCAACCTATATAAGACATAGGAGACGGTCACTTTATTAACTCTATTCCGCGATCTACGAGTAGCAAACACTATACACCTTTAACGTCCTAAAGAAGACGAAGCTGTCTAGTAAAACTTAGAGGACGACGGATCTAAATAATAGATTAAAGAAGAAGAAGATAATAAAACGCCAACCGCTAAACTCGTTAAGTAAATAAAGAAGCGAACTCTATAACCTCCAACGACCCTAAAGAAGGGATCGAGTCGAAAATCTCGAGGAAAATTGTTAAACCGGAAAGAGAAGAGAGAGACTACTCGTCCTAAATAACTAGTTCCTACTTAAGACGTCCTTTAGGACCTAGCCTAAGAATACTTTAATGGGATAAACAAGGACGGAAGATATTTAAAGCTCGTAGCATCTAAAGACGAGACTTTCGTAAATAGTAAGATTAAGGAGGAGCCTACTAATAGAAAGAAAGATCGCGACGATAGAGAAAACAAGTAAAAGCCTAAGAGGCAATTAGGGTCGATTCTCCAAACAATTATAAAAGGGATAGTCCGCCTAAGGGAGTTTAAGCCGCTATACTTAGCTAAGCTCTACCCTTTAGCGCCGTTCGTAGTAAACATACCGTACATCGACGTGCTTATATACTTCGAGAGAATCTACGACGACGTTAACAAGTTAATTACGATATACTATCTAGGACTCTACTAGCTATTAAGTAACTTAGAGAAGTGTATTATTCGACG
The DNA here is from genome assembly GCA_026122155.1 of Zymoseptoria crescenta. NCBI lineage: Eukaryota > Fungi > Ascomycota > Dothideomycetes > Mycosphaerellales > Mycosphaerellaceae > Zymoseptoria > Zymoseptoria crescenta. The sequence continues at coordinate 1,836 of JALRMM010000420.1, forward strand.
CGACCTAAAAACCGGGTACGAGTAAGGATTAGGGTATAAGCCTATCGAAAGAATAAATCTATACGATGCAGTTAACGTGTTGAAGGCATATACTCGTGCCTACGGAACTCTAACCTAGGACAATAAAGAGGTAGAGGAAGAGCTATATATCGTTACCTTAGACATCGAGACGATAAGGAAGTTAGTAGCTAAGCATAATAAGCGTAAGGTTACGCGTAAGAATAGAGAAGGACGTAGACTTAAAGTAGAAGCTATACTAACTTAAATTAAGGCCGAGGAAGAAGGAGAGGTAGCTCTAGCTACGCTAGTTCTAACTCTAAAGCCGAAATTAGTCCGTAAGCCTAAAGTAAAGAAGCCCGTAGTGTTACCCTATCTCCAAATTAGAAAAGATAGATTCGTGCCGAAAGTAAAGTTAATAGCTTAAACTTTACTAAGACTAGTCGCTCCTACCGACTAAGAATACTACGAGATACTTATCGAAGTAGCTTAAGTCGTACGTCCTTTATAGTTAAAGAAGAGAGGGCCTTAACTTACTACTAAGGAAGTAGTAAAGAGGACGAGACTTAAATTCGAAGAAGTAGCCGTAAAGGTACTAAAGAAGATAGGAAGATCTTAGAAGCTATTTAAGGAAGATAGTATAGACGAGGAGTAGAGGTCGCTTAGTATAACATAAGCGGACCTCGGGGGTGTGTTAATATACTAGCGTGTTTTAGGTGGAATTACCCAAAAGTGTAGATTACGCTTTTAATGCATATATTGGACGATTAGGGGGTTCTAGACCTAGGAGCTATTACGGACTAACTGCGGAAACAGAGAGTTAAGGTCTAGAACCCTTTTTTAGTATTTGGAATCATAACCTCTATATAGTCAGTAGGTCAGATAACCGTAACAAAATCATGGTTTTTCTTAATCTACAAGTTCACCCCTGCATTGCACTACTATACTGACACAGGCTAACCCAGTATCCGTGACGATACAGTGGACACAGAGACGTCAGATCGAGCCGATCACGCCCTACATCCCAAAACCCCCGACTCTCTTATTCGTTGCCCGATCTCAACTGTTCGATACGATGTCCAGAGAGGCGGCATACTCGAGCGAGCCTCGAACAATCACGAGGCAAATGTCCGAATGTTCGAGATAACGGCACGTGTACGTTCAGACAATTCTGCACGCCACTCAAGCGTAGGCATTCTTCCTCTTCATACATCTACCGCGCGAGCACTCGTTCTTGGTCACATCTTTTTTCCTCGCAACCTCACTATCGTCCGCAGCTATGTCGCCGCCACTCGTCCCATAGCTATATTGCTCCCATCGACTCGACTGAATGATGAATTGGCAAAAGCCGACCGATCTGCCTCCAGAATGTCCGCACTGCCGGTCCAGCTTCTTCGGTGTTCCATCTTCCCGATAACGTTCGCATTGGTGATTATCTCCTCGATCCTGGGAAGCGTCATGGCAGAGGATCAGGAGTTTGGATTGTGCTGCATGCCGTATTTCGCAAGAACATCGACGGGCAACCCCGACCCGGCTCTTTGCCCTGACGCCATCAGAGGACCATATCAGAAATCGCTGTGGACCTGCGTACGTGCTGACCTGATCGCGCCCTCCTCGCCCTTCCAAGTGAAGAATGCTAAGGTTCCCGTTAGTGCTACCAGCCGGATGAACACCGTCTACACTGTAAAAACGATTACAAATTTCTCACTCCGGATTATACTGTCCGACTATTGGGTCCGAACAATTGTCATACAGATTCTCATACGAATCCTCAGGTCGATAATGGGCAGTGGGTCTGCGTTGACAATCCCATCCTGGAATGGTAGCACCAGCAGTCCTGTAACAACGCAGGACGCGGACTGGGAGGATCAGGACGACAGACTAAGACGACCATGGTCCTTGCTATGGTCTTTGCTATCTGTCAGGACTGCAGTCTGCTGACGTGCACGGGGTTGCGGGAATTAGTCGGCTGAAAACAGGCCAGCTATAGCATCTGGCGTTACATAATTTGCTATCTGTCGGCCCCACTTGCGTGGAAGTCGATTGATCAGTATATGAGTATCTCCTCAACAATCTCCCTCACCTACCGCTTCCCATCATTGAAGCTCACGACTGCCCACTTCCCGCTCCACGCCCACTTCCTCGAGCCACTGTCCCCACCACCGCCTTCCAACGCCCTCAGTCGCTCATCCTCACCCTTTGGCAATCCCACAACAACATCGGCCTTGCACGTCCTCAACGCAAGCACCCGGACACCAGAGCCAGAGCCCTATATCACGTCAGCAGTGTCCAGGAGTGTTAACATACCGAACTCACCATCGGCCCAATCGCCTTCACAAACGGCGTCGTGGAATCCCACATGACATCGGCCGTTAGCTTGCGGTAGTTCAGGTCGCCCTTGAAGATGACCAGCTCGCTCTGCTTGAGATCTTCGTACAGCTTCGGCGCAGTGCTTGGTAGCCTCCAGTAACTCCCACCCTCGGTCCAGAACGCATTCGGCCTCAGCACAATACTCCCTTCAGCGTACAGCGTACTCCAATTCTCGAACAGAGCCGCCAAATCCTTTGCCTCCTTCTCCGACAGTGCCTGTGGCGTCTTGCCCTGAGACACATCTTCCTCGGACGGCGTCTCGTAGAAGCTCTTCGCGTTGACCAAGACGGTGAGCAAATCCGAGAAGTCCTTCGGTACGACATCAGAGACGAACCATGGGATATCCTTGGGATGTAAGACGATGCTTGTGGCCAGTCCGGATTGCAGGAGATAACCAGCCAGGACAAGATCGACAAACAGCTCGAATCCAGCATTGTCAAGGACGATGTCCACCCGCCGCTCCTTGGCTCCTGACTTCTGAGCTTCTTTTAGACAAGCAAAGGCGGCAGAAAAGTCGTTGACGAGGATGTTCTTCTCATTGGCCTTGCGAGCATCACTACCTTGCAGCTTTTGAATATCCTCGTAGCTGAGGTTGGTGAGCAGAGAAAGATCGGTTGCATTACCCCACAGGCAGATCTCGCACATCTCAATGAAGAGGATCTTTTCCGCGGCCTCTCGCTCTTCTTCCGAGCCAGACTTGAGAGGCGACTCTGCAGAATTGAGCTGCTTCACGAGGTCGTTGTACCGGGAGGCGAGTTCAAGGACAGCAGGCCTGGATGATCGGAAAGTAGACATCTTCTGCTTGGAGAAGACATCATACCTCTTCCAGTGTGCCGATGCGGCGAAGATGGTAGCAATGCGGCGGTAGAGATAGCATTCAGCGTACAACCACGCAACGTCGTGCCATTTGGGATTGCCACGCTGCTTGAGCTCCTTGTTGTACCCGGCAATGTCCGAGCCGCCGTCGTCTGGGAGAGGTCTCGGATCTGTCAGCATTGACGTCCCAGTGACCGCGGAATGATACACACGTGAGTGGTCGGTTGTGCTGCAGCTCGTATTTCAGCTTTGCAAGTTCTTCGGTGATTCGTTTGCCTTCTTCCGCCTTCTCGGGTTCAGTCGTTTTGGACGTTGCTCGGTGGATATCGTCGATAGCGCCGGTCTGGATAAAGGTCAGTAGGGCTGAGATTCGAGGATTGTACCGGATATAGTACCAAGATGATCGGCCATCTGTCCCTCGCGGATATGTACGCGAAAGAGGTCGGATCGGCAGTACCGGAGACCGCTGAGACTGATCAGCATGATTTTAATGGGCTTTATTGGAAAGCATAGCTCACGTTCTTTGGGATCCGCCTCCATATCGCCTATGTGTTAGAAAGTGAAGTGAAGTGGAATACAACTTCTGAACTTCGCATCGAAAGTTGCTGCATATTGCATCACATTTTAGCCGAGATTTTTCCGATGACCACTCCACTCTTCTCCCTCAACCCAGAACGACCGAATAATATGCACTTCCAGCAATACCTCGCGCGACGACATGTTGCTGTATAGAAAGCCTGTTGAGCGCTCTCGGTCGGCATTGCGTGGCTCTTGTACGGCGAAAAGATCTCACTTACCCCAGCTTCGACAAAGGAAACTCTGAAGCAAGATGGGAATAAGCATTTTATGCGGTAGTTCATGACAGCGAGGTCTGTTGAAAATCCTATCCTTAGTCTTGTGAAGATGATCTAGGCTGTGATTCTAGGATGAGAATTGATAGGTAACGAGGCTGGACCACAACAAGCAGGAATGTCTTCTATTCCGCCTCACGATCGTAGCTTGAAATGCGTCTGCTGACTGTCTGTCCCCATTCGCCGGCGGATGAGCTGGACCCGAAGGCGGTCGAGAAGGAATCTCGCTTTGATATTTAGGTCCATTCCAAATCCCTACCCCCAAGTGCCCCGAAGCCCCAAATCTTCGATTTTCTGCCGTGAGAAAGATTGGTTGGTCCAGAGGGCTGGACGCTTCGCCTCACTCTTGCCTGGTGCAAGAGATCGTCGACAAGCAAAGCAACACTGATCGCTCACCATCCAACATGATGTGCTCCGACACACGGCTTTTGCTGTCGCATAGTCCGGCACCATATACCGAAACCTGTCACTGAGGTCCCCATGAAATCGCCTCCCCACTCAATGCCTCGCCGAACCCAGATCGTACAGCGGTGGGACCGACATCTGCGAGTGATAGCTCGTCCTTCGAGCAGAATATGGCAGAAACTCTCCATCGTCACCATTCTTCTGCAGCAGACCCTTGCCGTGCTCCTCGTCACGATCGTTATTGGGTCCATCGCTGCTAGGTCGGACGTCGTCGGTGCTGGAAGACCAGACCGCGTCCTTCTCCAGCTGATTCTTTCTCTGGGAGTAGGATTGATGTATGGTGGAGCTAGCTTGAGGTTTGACGCCGGTTTTGCGGTACTCGATCAGCGCACATATGGAGAGGTAACTGGTCGCGGCGAAGAGCAAGAACAGGACGACAGCGAACCCCACCGTAGCCTTGCTGACTTTGCATATGGTGTCGCTTCCACAGGCGAGACCCTTGGTCGGCTTCGTCTCATGCTTGGTGTCGTCCCGTTTGGGCGTGGGGTCCTTCTTCGGCGGTTCGGTGAGGGTGGCCTCGGAGGCATTCCACACTGCCACTGCAATGGCCGCGGCGAACCAGAGAATGCAGAAGAGGACGTCGATGCTCGCAATTGCGTAGCAGTTGTTCAGCTTCCAAGCACGCGACCACATCGGAACCAGCACTTGATATGCCAGAGCCGGGAGTGTAAAAAAGCACTGTGTCATGTTAGCGAGACTGTTATTGACATCAGGCTGCGGACTTCAAGCCTTACAAGAGCAAAGTAGAACCTCGTCTCGCCTCCAAGTCCGGCAGACTTCGCCATGACAGCGAGGGCCAGGCAGCCTACAACGAACACTAGCAGTGTCTGTACGCCATGGATGATGGCCTTCGTTTGTTGGAGCTTGTTCTGAGGAAGACGCATTGCGAGGTGCTAGTATGTAAAGGTCTCAATTGTGAATGCTGATGTTGATGTTGGTTGTGCTTTGACTTGGCAGAACACAGAGCCGCCGCATCCTTATAGTGCTTGCAGGTGTAAACACATGCAGCTCGTGACAAGGATCTGGTTGTTCCAAGCATCTAGGTCGCTTAGGAAAGCACCGGAGCAACGAAAGCGTCGTCGGTCTCCCAGCCGCAACTTGACTGTTACTAGGTTCCGAGCATGATTTGTAGTCGATTCCGATACCTTTGGTAAACTCATGTTACAGCATGCCAGCGGTCATGGTCAGTGGGCCGGTCAAAGACGTTGTTCGCCAATGTTGGAGATGGCAACTCTAAATCGACAGTATAGCAACGGTCAAACGGGGGTCCAATCGTAGGGCTGAGGCCGGACAGACATATGGCGCTAGTGGAAGCACAAGTGGCTCGCGATCGTGACTTTCCCCTACCTTACAAGAGCACCTCTACCTTTGACTCATCCTCAAACCTATCTCGACACATCACCGTCATCATGGAGGCTCCTCTGGAAGTCAGCGATACCTTCAACCTCCTCCCGCTTGTCCTCGACCCAAACACGAAAGCTGTATCCTCCTCCGACCAATCTCTCGCCCATGAACTCCTGGAGCTGAACCAGATGCACCGAGGCATCTTGACAGTACAAAATCCTACACAGACGCCTCCACCTCCGATGCCTGTCAACCCACAGCGTAGCGCTCAGATCACCAAACTGAAAGAGGAGGGCAACAAATTGTACAAGAAGGCATCTTATCCCGAAGCTCTACAAATGTACGACCTTGCGATCAAGATGGCAGCAGAAAGACCCGCATGGGAGGCGAGCGGGCTTGTGCGTGAAGAGCTCAGCACACTGTACGGCAATCGGGCGCAAACTCTAATGGCACAGAAGTCATGGGCAGAAGCCGCAGTGGACGCGGAGATTGCAGTGGAGATGAAGAAGGTCGGAAACGTCAAGGCATGGTGGCGAAGAGGGCAGTGCTTGAAGGAGATGGGAAGGACGGAAGAGGCCGCGGAATGGGTGAAGCAAGGTCTGGACTTTGAACGAGCCGGGCCAGACAAAGCAAACGTTGGTGAGCTGGAGACGCTGCAAAGGGAGATCGGAAACGGTGCGGATGCTTGAGAGAGAGAGTTTGAGCGTGGGATCATGCAACACTTCACTCGAGAGATTGCAGAGAGGTCCTAGAGTCTGCATACGGTAATTGAGACGCGGGCATAGCAGGAAGAAGGATGGAGCACTACGGCGTCCACCTTCACAACTATTTGCGACGGGCGCAGAGGGGGGCTCAGGAATATGACCTTGATGCTACACTTGGCTGCGCGGAGAGATCTTGTGGCGATCACCAGCGAGTTTGCATAGAACCCAGCGATTTTCATTCACTGCGCACCTTCCTCCCTGATTGATTCCCACGTGACGCCAAGTCCATTCATACCTCTTTCATCCTCGACCTCATTTCTCGTAAAAATCTCATGGCACCACCACTACAGGAAGCCGATCTCATATTTCCGACAGCGGCGACATTATTGAAGACTGTACTTGGCGACCTGAAACGCTCAAATCTGACCATCAAGAACCGCCTCCACTCAATCAAGCAAGATTCTTCATTCGTGGAAAAGGTTGCTGATGCATATCAGCTGCCTCTGGTCGCAAATGAACGATGCGGTAGCTGGTACATCCCTCCGCACCGCAAGGCGGGGAGTGCATACTTCAAATCGACAGATGGGCACTTTGGGCAATGGATGTTCAGTCTGCGGCGGTTGAATCTGCAAGTGCTGGATGTCGTAGGACAACATGGAGGGTAATCATAATCGGCGCCGGTGATGCATGTATTGCTTACTAAAGCTGCCTTCTAGCTGCATCATTGTCGATTCTACCCGTAGAGGAAAGAGCATGCCAGATGCGTTGTCCAAGACTGTTCCAATCTGGACCTCCACACTCAATCGTTTGCTGTTCCCTGAGCAGCCCGAGTACCACCGTTTGCAGACACCGATGGACGTCGTCTCCGAATCAGAGCACGCCCAGATGGAGCTGAGACTCGAAACTTGTCTGCGCGACGTGCAGGGCCTGAAGCTGGATCTGACAGGTCTGCGGTCCAAGCTGCAAGACAAGCCGATGCAGATTGTCTGGCAGAGACCCGGCGACCAGCATCAATACGGCACGAGGCAAGCGTCCGACAGCAACCTCCTTGTACTGTGCACGGCTTCGAATCAGACGAGCAATGAGACCTCATCAACATCGTACTACGTCCAAGGAGCGGCGGACGATCCTGAAAGCTGGTCTCTCGGTCTTGACGCAGCGATGTTTTGGACGCATCACGAACTGCTCAGACATACTCCAGAAGACGAACTTCCTGGAGTCATTGCAACTCTCGTCAAAGATTCACGCTCCGATGTGGCACGTCGAGACGTGACTCTGATCAGACCGACGAGCGTCCTCCACATTGGAGACAATCACATGATTGACGACGTTCGCGCCGGCTTTGATCTCGTCATCTCCTGCACGTCGAAGCCAGAGCCTTGCGCTAATCCGAGTGCGGCCAGTAACGACGCAGTGCGGCACCTCAACCTCACATGCGCGGCCGGCAAGGTTGGCAGTCGACAGCTACGGCATGAACTTCCAAAGCTGGAGGGAATAATGACGACCATTGAACCGACGAGCAGGATCCTTGTGACCTGTGATACAGGCAAAGACTTTGCTGTCGGAATCGCTCTGGCTCTACTCTGTCGAGTATACGACGGAGATGGCCGTGTCATTTCCAGCACGGATACTTCTCACAATCTGAGCAAGTCCGTCATCAAGCAGCGACTCAGTTGGATCATGGTCTCCATGCCGGACGCATCTCCCAGCAGAGCGACTTTGCAAAGTGTGAATGCCTTCTTGCTGGATTGATGATTCTGAAGGGTGATGACCGATCTGAAGATGCGCGGTCTGGTGATCAGCCAAAAAGCTCGACTCGACACGAACTGCTGAGACGTGCGATGTATAGCAATTCGGGCATGATGAATTGTGTTCGCTTGCTGCGAGCGACATGAATATTAAGAGAACGGCGAGATCCGAGGTGAATCGTCAGTGGCATATCGCCCTCTCAAGACTCGCCCAAAAATGTGATGCGGCTGCTGTATATTTACACGAATGAGCATCCATCTGACAGCACTGCTCTCAGCAAAGCAGGGGTCCAAACGGCGTTCATTCCTTATCACCAAGTGCCCGCCTGGCAAAGTATGTCGTATCGAGTGCGCGGTCTCCGAGACCAGCGTCTGAGCTGAACTCCCGTGCTGTTTTGGGCCTCAGATTCTCGACATTACCTTCGCTACGCCGTCACCGGCTACGCTCACAAGGAGCCTTCCGTCCTGACTCCACGCAATAGATGTCACCCCCTCCCCTCGGCTCTTTCTGTGAGCATTTACCTCTTGCGTACACGCGCGCTTCTCCATGCTCCAGACTCGGATTCCTGCATCGTGACCTCCCGAAACAAGCTCCCGACCGTCCTTTGACAAGCACAAGGCAGAGATAGAACTTGTGTGGGCTAGCATGGAATAGGTCCCTTGTCCTGGGGTCGGGTCAGTCGCGGACAAGACTCAGCCAACACATTGGTACTTACCGCTGTTTGCATCGAAGAATCGGACATAGCGATCTTCGTGCCCAGTAATGACGATGCCTTCCGAGCCTGCTCTTCCCCCGGTAGCTCCGCCACCAACTTCATCCGCCTCAAGTCCTCTTGCTGAGTCAATGCCACTCGTGCCAGACCCTTCGAGGCCAAGGCTAGTTGCAACGACAGCGTTGATGCTAGTATTCATCGTTCCGTCATAGGTCTCGTTGCTCGCCATTGCGACAACCTGCTCACCTGTCCTCGTGTCGAACACGAACACTGACGAATCCGAGTAGCTGACAACGAATGTTTCGCCCGACGGGGAGAGCGGACATATACTTGTCGGACTGGCGGTCGAACCTTCGGGCCGCTCGATGGAGTGAACGAGTGTGGAGCTGAATGGCGTACTGCTGGCGAAGCTGGGCTGTGGGCTCGACGGGAAGTTGCTTCCGCTTGTGACGCTGTGCCGTCGACTACCACCGACGCCACGACGGCTTCCACTGGAAGGCGAAGAGCTCTGCGGTGGTGCACTGATGGCCCAGACTTTGACAGTACCATCAGCGGAACCAGAAACAAGCAGCACTCGGTCAGGACCGCCAAAGTTGCTGCTTTGCGCTCCAAACACCACCCCGACGGATGCAGGGAGAACGCAGATGGCCCACACGGCATCGGTGTGGCCTTCGAGGGTGGCCTTCGGATCGACACGACCTCTTTCCCAGACACGGACAGTACAATCTTGCCCACCAGAGAAGATCCATCCATCGCCGTTCGCTCGTCCCCCGGTGTTAAACCCGGTACTAGCCGGACAGGCAGCCAGACAGGTCACAACGCCTTCATGCCCTCTATGCGTAAAATATGCCGGGATGTCCAGGTCAGCGCTGTTGTTGCTCGGATTGTAGTTCTGGTATGTCGCGGGTATTATCCATCGTTTGATGGTTCCATCGTCGCCAGCTGTGCAGACCTCTGGCTCACTCGGGCTGCCGCCACCGCTGAAGATTACGCTGCGAACGACATCAAGATGACCGCGCAGCGCAAACTTGACTTTGAACAGGTTTGAGTCATTCATAACTGCATTCTCGACACCGTCATGGGTTCTGCTCTTGCTTCCCTGCGAGCTTCGCCGCCGCTCCATGCCTTGTGAACCAAGCGAGCCCTTTCTCCGGCCGTGCGGGGATGGCCCACTTCGTGGAGGAGATTTTGCGGGAAGATGAGATGCGCTGGCAGCGCTGGGAAACAGGTCGGTATCCGGTCGTCTGGGCGGCGGAACGTCAGGAGGCGGGTTATCTGGAGGTGGAGGAGGCTCTTCGTCAAACTGCCAATTGTCGGGATCGTTTTGTTGCTGGCGAGACAGCTGCTGAGTGCCTTGTTCGAGTATCGGTCGCCCGCGGTTGTCATAAGTATGCGTTATGTTTTCGACCTGTTCTTCATATGTCTCAGAGGATTGCAGGATGTCCGACGATTGTTGGTTGGCATTGGTGTACTCCGGATATCCCAAGGTCTGCCCCAACTCTTCCTGCTGTTGCCTCGAGGTCTGCGAGAGACTGTTTGGTACTGGCGGAGGCTGATGGTTTGGCATTGCCGATGCTTGAGGAAGCACCTGACCCGAGCCGCGAGAACTCCTTTGCTGCCGAACATACATATCTTCCATCGGTAGAGGAGCGTCCGGCAAGCCAGCAAAGCTTCCATTTGGCAGCATGTGTGGCGGCGGAGGATGCTGCGGAGGGGTTAAAAGGTACTGTATTTCCTTCATGCAGTTCTTGAGGTACTTGGTCGTGTTGTCCAGGTATTGTTCTCGCTCTTTCTCACTGGGTTCTTGCAGGTCCGCCGTTTCCAGAAAGGAGTTGTGCGGACGAATGGCAGGTTTGGTCTGTTTCTCGCCATTCGTGGTGTTGTTGTCCTCCGGAAGGACACCATTTGGCCCTCCTTGCACTCCCTTCGCTTTGGCACGCTCGTTCTTCAATGCAAGCTCCAGCATACGCACTTGTCGTTCCAACTGTTCATTAATTCGTTTCGCCTGGCGACACTCTCCTTCCTGTTTCGCGATCTTGGCCTTCATCTCTGCCCGCTCAATGTCCCATGAATTTCGTGCTCGTTCGTGACTATGCCATTCGATCTGGAGAAAACGCATCACGCCTGCATCTCGTCAGTATCTTCATCCTCCAACCTCTTTTGTGGGCAACAAACCTTGCAGCGTGTATTCAGTCCCCTGTGGACCATGCTGCTCGACCTGGCCCGGACCTCCGCCATTGCCCAGTCCGCCCGTCGGCTGGAATGCCATGCTCTTTCGCCCACCGAGGCTATCTCAGCAACGCAGTCCCGACAATGGAGTATGGCATCTGCTGCGGCGGGCGATCTTAGAGCTGTTGAAGGGGTATGTGTAGCTGTACACGTGACGCGACGTAGGTTTCGCAAAGATCGGTTTGGCGCGGAACGTGATGGTTCGATGGTAGCGACGGGCGCGGCGGGGTCTCGGCGATGGTATAGCACTCCGCTCCGTTGGTATCCTGGTCAGAATGAGGTTCGCAGTGCGGTCGCTTCTCTTTCCGCTTGAACAGCTTCGTGATGAATAGGGTATGGTCGTCCGGCGCTCGGTCCAGGCCGTGTTTTAGCGTCTCCTTCCCGAGACAACGTCACGTGGGCTTGTCACTTCGTTCACGACTACCTACCACAGCGGATGACATTAGCTCAACTTTACGCTCCAGGAGACTGTCCTGTCCTGCTCGATAAAGGAGATGCAAAGGGACACCGCCTGAAGTGGATGGTACATCGCGACTCACGTGCAGGCAGGGCATTTGTCCACCACGACGCAGTGTGAAGAGGTCATAGTGCATATTGCAAGTGTTATCCACAGAGTTGCAGGGAAACTTCGTCTTGCGAGTATTCTACAACGAATCGTCAACCTCTGGTCGTGTTGAGTGGATGGGCGATATGCTATGCACGATGACCCACTCGAGGAAGCGGATCATCGTCATGCTCACCAACCCATAGGTCTGCTCCTCGAGAGCTTCTCGTTCCTCGTCTTCACAGTCACAATACCACTCTTATCTGTCAAGTCAAGAAGTGCTCACAATAATGTCGCAAGGCAAATCAGTATTCATCGTCGGACCAGGCTTCATTGGCTGGAATGTCCTGGACCTTCTCGTCGCCGAAGGCTACTCGGTCACTGGCCTTGTGCGGCGAAAGCAACACGGCGAGCAGATCGAGAAGTCTGGAGCATCCGCAGTATACGGCGATTTGAACGACAGGCAACTTATCTCGGAGCATACTGCTCAGAACGACATCGTCATTCACACTGCGACGGCCGATCACCTCCCCAGTGTTGAGGCGGTCTTGGATGGGCTCCGACAGCGGGCGTCTAAATATCTCATGACTATCTTCATACACACTTCTGGCACCAGCGTTCTCGACGATGGGGCTCTCAATGCGTACAAGAGCGACAAGATCTATTGCGATGATCAACGAACGGATATCGACTCCGTCAAAGACGACGCTCCACACCGTGAGATTGACCTTGCCATTTTCAAATGTCAGAAGGAACTTGGAGACAAGGCCAAGATGGCAATCATGATTCCTCCATTGATTTTTGGGTGTACGTGTGACCGCCAACATACCTTCCATCGGCACGCTAACGCCTCTCAGTCAACCCAGACCACGGCCGCCTGTCCATTCAGATCCCCACCCTCACACGCTTCGCTCTCAAACATGGGTTCGCAGCTCATGTCGGCAAAGGACTCGGCGTTGAGTCGAACGTCCATGTGCTGGACCTAGCTCGCGCGTACATCGTGCTGCTGCACCATATGGAGAAGTCGTCTGCGTCGACGCTGCTTGACAACCCGTACTACTTCTGTGAGTCCACCGGAGACAACGAACCGTCATGGTACGATGTCGCAAAAGCCATCGGCGAAGGTCTCCACAAAGCAGGCAAGATTCAGACCCCCGAGCCGAAGGAACTTGACCAGAGCTTGTGGGGTGACGTGTTTGGAGATTTCACGGGTGCCGTCATTGGGTTGAACAGCAGGAGTCGCGCAAAGCGGCTGCGGCAGTTGGGATGGCAGCCACGGGAGAAAGACTGGAAGAGCTCATATCTCGAAGATGAGCTTCCACAGATTCTCAAAGAGGATGTCGTCGAATTCTCTGGATATAAAGGCACTGTGGCCAGCTGATTCCAGAGACGAGCGGCGATTATGGTCAGAGGCTGCGAATCACATCCCTTTCGGCATGTGCTGTGCGGACCTATGGCCTTTCCACAATGAAAGGCACGGTAGAGCACACCATAGATTCGTTGCTCGAAGTTGTCGTGTCTTCGGTCATCAGGTCTTCACCACGGTCGAATGTACCTCAACGGGCCAATAGTGTGCTCACCTTCGAGCCGTCCTTGTACTGCATCACGAATGCTCTGCTCGACCGCCTCAACATCTCGACCAGCATCAATCACGAAAATGTCTTCCGCTTCGTCCGCATGAGTCCTCAACTCGGCGAATAAGTCTCGCACTCGATCCTGAAGCTCCTGTTTCTCGTAGCGTTCTGTGCCATATCCGCCTCGCTTGGCAGCCTCCTCGGCGGCAATGTCCAGGAATAAGCACAAGTCCGGACGTGGCAAGCCAATCTCAGGATGCCGACACCACGCGAGGTTCATGGTAGGATTCTGCTTGGCCGCAGAGTAGACACAGCCCGAATAGTAGTATCGATCCACGACCACGGTAGTGCCCTTTTCAATGTGCTGTTTGATCGATTCGGAAGCCTCCCAACGATTTGCTGAGAACAAGAGGTGAATCGCATGGTCTTCCTGTGATGAAGTACCGCTGAGGTAGCTATTGATCATCTGGCCGATCACCGTCGTCCGATCGGGAAAGCGCTGGTGGAAGACTTCTTTGCCTTGAGAGCGGAGATGATCAACCAGGCGTGTACATTGAGTGCTCTTGCCTGAGCGATCGAGGCCTTCGAAGACGATCAAATGGCCGCGAGGAGACGGATCGGAAGACATTTCGTTGTTCGTAATGTTGGTGCAGAACAAGATGTACTTTTGGACTTCTAAAGGACGTGTGAGATTCGCGATTTCTGCTTGGCGCGTCATCTCTATCTCATAAATCATCCCGCTATCCAGACTCTTCTTTGCTTCGGACCTTGGATGTTTTAAGTTGCGGGTGCACGGGCTACGCAAAGAAGAGTCTAGATAGGGTCTGAGCCGGTTTCGCACACTTTTGCCCTCTGAGCGTTAAAAAATAACGAATTCGAGCACGAGAATGCGAGTTTCTCGACAACGCGGCTTTTAGGCCAAAATCCCTACGGTAAGCGATCTAGAATTTCCTTTTTATATATGTTTCCGAATTTTTCGAGTCGGATTTCCGAAAAACCAAAGGAATCGAGCGAAAACTAGTTTTACTCTCTAAGCGCGCTTTGCTCGAAAGAATTTTTAAAATTTCGAAAAAAAATCGGTATTTCTTTATTTCTTCGTCTATCGACTTACGGACACTTCGAACTCCGAGATATACCTTATATCTCGGAGCCTATATAGGTATATATACGATATCCTCGTATATATACCTCGTTGTCGCTGTCGAGGGCAAAGTTCTAAGGAAAATTTCGAAATTTTTAAGGAAAAAAGCTATATCTTTTCTATTTTAAGAGCTATCGATATACCGATAATTCGAGGGCCGAGATATAGCTTATATCTCGCTCCTTATAGTTAAGGATTTATCGATATCTATTGCTATTACCTCGTTGTCGCCGTCGAGGGCAAACAAACAAAGAAAACGTGTCCGGTATAGAAAATACCTAGATAGTATAGAATATACCCCTATTAAAAATTACGCGTTTCTACGCGATATAATCGACTTTTCTTAGACGAAAATTGGAGTGTCTATAGACTCTTATATTTAAAGGCCGTATATCAATTTCTACCGTTAAAAGACGTAGCGTTATCTAATAAACACGCGTTTAGTATTTTCTCTAGTAAAAATTAACGACAAGCCCTAACAAACGTGTCGAAACTGGCTCAGACCCTCTGTACACTTTGCTTACTCTACGCGTCTAATTAGCTAGAACCTGCAGCGAGAAGAAGTGCACAGAGCGGTTCTGATCCACATGAGATAGCGTCATCTTTCGAAGTGGGAGTTTGACTTCACATGTCAAGCAGACATCGGTCTCAGCACATCCTTACAATGCGCTTATGAGTGTGAACAACGCAATGACCATGCAGGACTCTCTTCCGGCCGAGATGTTTACCATTGTCAAGTCCGCGGGTCAATCGACTCCACGACTGGGCAGACTGGCCCTCGCCGGCCGACAAGCGATCGACACGCCGCACTTTTTGGCCAACACTTCCCGCGGCATTGTACCACATATCACACAGGATACGTTCAAGCGAGACACAAACCTCAATGGCGTCTACGTTGCACTTGAAGACTGTAAGCTGTCCAAGATTGAGCTTTCCAATCGACCAGCGTTTGCTGACCTTGCCGCACGGAAACTCACAGTCCTTCCCTAGTCATCGAACGATCCCCCAAAGCACCAGTTTACGAGGTGCCAGTGCCCGCAGGCAAGTCGCCGTTGAGAAGCTTCATTGCCTTGCCTCAAGATACTCTGCTTGTCCTCGGCGCTCGGAGGACACAACCAATCGTTTCGCCTGCTGCGAATTCCAACACCAACTCCTCCGTCTCGATATGTACCGCCGTGGGATTCCAGCATCTTAGTCCCCGCGACTATGCAAACGCTTCGCAAGACTTGGCCGTCGACATCGTGGTGGCTCTGGGTGATATTCCATACGGGCGCGCGCTGGGAAGTAAGAGAGTGATCAAGGCGGAGGATCGGACCATTGCTTGGTTGCAAAGCCATGCTGCGGTGCACAACGAGAGGACGCCACAATCACGGTCCGCCAGCGCAAGTACCCTATTTGCATCACTACTGCCTTTGCCATGCTCTACGCAGGAAGCGCTGGTAGATTGCATCAGCGGAGAGGTATCATCGCATGTTTCGGGACTTGCCCTATACAGCCTGGACACTCTCAGTGACATGCCAGCATCTCTGTCTCATCTACCACGACTCGACTTCACCGCACCCGAAATCCCGCATGCAATCCTCCAGCATGTACGAGCTGGAATGGACATCATGGTCGTGCCTTTTACAGGTGCTGCAACGGATGCTGGCATTGCTTTGAATTTCACGTTTCCGGCGACGGCTGAAACTCCGACCAACGGAAATATTGTCAATCTCGCAACACTCGGAATCGACATGTGGAACCCTGCTCATGCGATGGACGTCTCGCCTCTCCGGGAAGGATGCGCATGCTATGCTTGTACCAATCACCACCGAGCTTACGTTCAGCATTTGTTGGCTGCAAAGGAGATGCTAGGCTGGGTGCTGCTTCAAATCCATAATCACTACATTCTGGACCGCTTCTTCGCGGGTATTCGCGAGAGCATTGCACGAGACAGCTTCGACAAAGATGTTCTCGCATTCGAGAGGGCGCATGAAAGTCATTTGCCAAACAAGACTGGTCAGGGTCCACGGTAAGTCTTGCGACGACGGTGTTCGGTAGTTATATTCTAACGGAACCACAGCATGCGTGGCTACCAATTCAAATCCGAGGGACCAGGAGAGGCAAAGAGGAACAAACCTGCATTCTCGGAACTCAAAGCTGTTGCAGACACTCACCCAGAGATTCTTCCCGAGACCGCCCCTTAGCAGGGTAATTTCCGAATGGCTTCCAAATCCGATGGAAAGTCGTCGAGTTGGCCAAGCTGCCACTGCCTTACATGATGGCTCACGATGACTCGGTGAGGCAGCGCTGCCCCTGTGTACAGCGATTAGCACGGGGAGGTTGATGCTTCCTTGCCATGCCGGATGTCTTCTCCACAACGTGCGCATAGCGAATAACATGCGGAAAAGGTGTAGGAAGTACTGGATGTCATTGAGCGTGGCCTCCCTCAATTTGGAGAAGACCTCTGCCTGACGAAGTCCCCCTTTACTACCCTTGGAGTGAGTAAAAAGCCGAACTCCAGCCTCGATGACATGGGCGGATTCCTTTACGATCAGGGCCCGCATGCGGTGCGTCCACTGTGTACAGAGCTCGGCGCTCATCCATTCCACGGACACTGAGGAAGAATGAGGTCCTCGGCAGATGTCGCGATGCTCCATACAGAAGCTAGGTACTTGAAGTCTTGCCTACAGACCTCAACACGAGGGCCAATAAGTTCACCTCCCAGCTTATCACTCCATGTTCCAGAAGTCCGCACTACCAGCGAGGTCATCTGAATTGAGCAGATCCGCACCCTCGTTCCACAGCAGCCTCCAAATGGCGTTTCTCGTTCCGATGGGCCACAGCGGCTGGTCCCAGTAGCGCACCTTGATTCCTTTCCCATCTGCAAAGGGTCAGCAATTTCTTGATGATCTGAGATCAAATGGGCTGACATACGCGCTGTAGCGATCTGGCATCGAGGGTTTTGCAATTGGGTGTCGTTCATCACGCCACTCCGCGCCTCACCAAATTGCGAGCCGAATGAAGTGCTTGCGATTGGCGATACGTCGGGCGTGATGTTGCTCTGAGTTGTGTTCAGGAGATCAAGCTTAGCATCGAAGAAGAAGTCACGAGTTTGAACTTTGATGAGCAGAAGAGTCAGTCGAGGTTTTGGTTTGATGATGGCCCAGGCTGTGCTTGAGCGACGAGGTTGCCTCTCGGCTTTGGAACACATACCGCCTTGAACCTGACTCAAGGGTGTATTGCCAGTTCCGACAACAGTGACAGGGCCGGTCTTGACTCCGGTGCCGTTGTACTTCGTCAGATAGCCGGCATCCCTCAACGGCTGCAGTGCACGCACGACGTAAGGCCAAGTCGTCGGTCCATCGGTCTTCAGGTCCACGAACAAGTAGAGCGTCTGGCCAGCAGATGCATCGAAGACGCCGTGTTTGGCCTGACCCTCCGGTACGAACGTCGAGTTCGGGTTCTGGCTGTTCAGCACGCTCAGAATCGGCTGGATATACAACGCGTCGAAGGTCCGTTCCTTCGTCAGGGCGCTCTCCTCGTGGCCCACGTGAAGAGTCTCATTGTACAGCCAGACATCCGCTTCCACGCCGATCGCACCCACGGCCAAGGCGGAGTAGAACGGGACAGGTCGCCAGTAGTCGTTGTGGCTGTGGATGCCCTTCGGAATGATGCCAGACGTCAATTGCGTGGGGTAGGTGTAGATGGAATTGTTCTGAGCCTGCTCTAAGATGGACTCGAAACGGCCAGGCAGAGGAATATCAGATTGGGCTGAGACCATGGTCGAAGCCATGGCCATGACGGGCAGCATTGAGGAGAGCATAGTTGATGGATTGGCGTGGCGGGAGAGTGGGCATTTACCAACGTTGAGCGAGGAAGAGTGATAGCTTCTATTTATTCTTCATGCCTCCTCGAGTGCTACTCCAGTACTTTCTTCCAGAAAAGTGAAGCCGTTCGGACGATGACGGAAAGCTCAAGGCACAAAGTTCAAGATCTGCCGTGGTCCAATGGCGCTGCGCACGTGGGAAAGCTAGAGCTCTTGTCGATCATTTCGCTTGCAGCAGAATGGGAGAAGTCGAGTGTTTGCCGAGTTGTAGCGTGCAATCGACATCGCCTGTGGATATACTGTATTCATCAGTAGTCATTCGCGACGCGGCTCAGCGTGAAGGAAGTGCGGCCACTTGGTCGAAGCCGGAGGAGTTCTACCCATGTGAAGTATCGACCCTCGCAGACCAGCAATTGTGCATATTTGTGGCATTGCTGTTGATGCGCACATGGGTATCTTCTATATATATGCAAAGACCTCGCATCGTATGCCAAAGCTCTTGCGGAGCGTAACCGACAACGCCATCGCTAAATCGCTCGAAGCAAATGTTCACCACCAACATTACGGCTCATGACGGTTTATCATTTCATACTCTCTTTGCGCGCTTCTCCGTGCCCAGAATGGTATCCGTTGGCGAATTGACCGCGATTTCCAACGGGGTAATGAATCAGCTGGTCCTGCGAGGAACTGGCGGTGGTATGCCCTGTACCCGAGGAACAGCAGTCCGAATCCTAAAATGAAGCCGAACAACGTGACGAGCATCCAATGTCGCGACATCTGCATGCTGCGTCAGTATAATATGGCGCATGATTGGAGTACAGTACAAGACTCACCCAGAACATCAATTGCGTATCGTAGCTATGCCAGCTGTTCCCAACGTAATGAGTGAAGAAGCTCCATTTGCCGCCCTGATACATGTCTGGGAACAGTATTCGCACGCGTCCACCGTCCGCGCCATCGCCAACATTTAGCCCTTTGTCGCCGTAGTGGCGCCAGATGACACTCAGGAACAGAGGCCCGGTGCTGGCCATGACGGTGATATATGGCAGGATCCAACTTCGGTCGTACTTGTGCAGCTCCTTCATGACCAGCTTGAAGAAGGGATGATGCGGTACGGAGCCCATCACATCATTGCTGATGCCTGTCGGTACGGTCTTGCGCACGAAAGCAGGATAGCTCAGCAAAGGCTCCATAGGACGCGCGCAGCCATCATCCAAGTCAAGATAGATTCCTCCGTAGTGGTCCAGCACGAAGTACCGAATCGCATCTGCACGCTCAATCGGATAGCGATACCCCTTGAAAGTGTCCAAAAAGTCCGGGTACTCTGAAGCAATGAAGTCAACCGACATGGCATCGGTCCAAAGCTTGTACTCCCACTCCGGTTCCTTGTGCAGTGCCAAACAGCTTGCTTGCGCCTCTTTCCATACTTCAGGTACACTGGTGTTGACATAGGTCTGATGTATGATTTTCGGGATCAAGTGTGTCCGTTTGTCTTCACGCTCAGACCCCAGGGGTGGGAGTTCTTTCTGTGTGATGGCATCTTCGAGACCCTTGATGAAGAGGAGCTCCAGAAGCGTCCAGACTTGGTGGACCGCGAGTACGAGGAAGATGACGGTGCAGGCGAGGAATATCGCTACGCCTCGTCGCATGGCGTCGCCGAACGGGCTGTCGAGCGTAGATGCTCCGTGGATGTCGCCAGGGTGCGTCAAGGTTCGCGCGTCGCGCTCCAGCTTACAGGGGGTTTGGTGCGACCATTCGAGGAGGCAGCGTAATGGAAATGGGCGACCGAGTTCGTTCGAAGCAAAGGCTCGGATACTGTGAGGCTGATGGTCAGGAGTCGTGTATGTTCAATGTGTACTGGAGTGAAAGAAAGAGGTAGACGAAGCACGCAGCGAAAGTCGCCGGAGGGAGGAGGATCGAAGCCGAACTTCTGCCGTGGATGAACTATCTCTCTTCCAAATTTCTGCTCGCCGTCTTCCTTTGACCTACATCGACCCGCCAACACCTGCGTGCTGGTGCAGTAACATTTCTTGTGAGTATCAAGCATCTATTCCTACACCCTTCCATCCAACTCGATATTCTCCCTCCGGCCTTGCAATGATGATACTTCACTATTACAGTTATCCCTGTCTAAAAAGACTATGTTGAGAACGTATTCACACTCTGATCTGCTCACTTCACGTCAATCTTGACATCGAATTGCTTGTTGGGAGCCTTTGCTGACAATTCACGTTAGGGTGCACGAAGACTGAGTTCAAGTCTACCCATTCCAACGAGACTACCATTGACCCGCCAGAATTGAAGTCATACGCCTGTACCCTGACATTTCCTCGGACTGAGTACACCGTGCTTGTTGGAGCCGCTAGGGCAACTGTAGCTGCGTCCAGCGGCATCGCAAGTATCATTGCCTGGGTCTCCACTGGCGAATACGCTGTCCGAAGATCGGACTCTGTCTGAAGCTCATCGTAGTCCCCAAGTATGCAGCTCTCAAGGTATTATCAGTGCCAAAGTCGGTGCATAGTCCTGCTTGCTTGCGGTTGGCATCCGGACAACGCTCGTACATGGTCAGCAGTAGTTCAGAGCTTCAGCTTCAGCGTGCTCCCGTCATCGTCTCAGGTCTCTTAAGGCCGTCGACTTAGATCTTACTTTCTTAGCAGGAGGTAAGGAATCAGTATGGTTGGAGACCGCACTCCGACTGAAGGACAAGCAAGTGCTGCAGCGAGATTGGGAATGAGAACGGGAGTACAACGTCTCGACAGTGATATCTTGGGATCAAGCTCTTCCCGTGGTTATCGATCTCAGGCAGGAATGTGTGAAGTAAGTGAAGTCTGTAGGTCGACACTGCGGTACTTTGGATGTCAAGGGTGGGACGATCGGCAGGTCTTCCGAGCTTTGACATTTTTTGACCTCAGAAAAGATTCTCGAAGAACATCCTTGCACACCAAACATCAACCACAACCGCCAAAATGGGAGTCGGACGTCGCATGGGAAAGAAGCAAGCTGATCCAGCTCCTCTGGATGAATCGTTGGTGACGAGGAAGCGCAAGCTCGCTGCTCCCACTACCAGTGCGATCAAGAAACAGAAGACTGTCGAGCCGAAACTTGCGAAAAAGGCCACAACGAACGGGAACGGGAATAAGACCACCACAAATGGCACCCGAACGGCAAACGGCGACTCCAAGGGCGCTGGACGTGTGAAGGGCAAGCCTGCCAGCAAAAAGGTCGCCAAATCGAGGAAACCTGCAGAGCCCGAATCCAATGATGATGCCTCCGATGTGGACGACGCTGCTACGGGCATTCAAGCCGACCTCAACGATCTGGACGGCGAAGACTCCGCGAGCGACGATGGGGGAGCCCAGCTCTCCGAAGACGACTTTATGGACTCGGATGAAGAGGCGGTGCGCGGCAAGATGATGTGGTCCGAAGACGAGGATTCAGATGCAGAGGAGAAGCTCACGGCAGCGAATATTGCCGGGCTTTCTCGAAAGCTCAATGAGGAACAAGCACAAGAGGCTGCGGATGCAGAAGCAGAACTCCGCGACGACGCTATGCAAACGAACCTCGCCAACGACTTGATCGACGATGACGATGATGAGCAGAAGCCAAGTCTCCTAGCACCCGACCTTCAACTGCTCCGCACCCGAATCACCGAGACGGTTCGTGTCTTGTCAAGCTTCAAAGAGTTGGGAGAGCCGGGAAAGAGTCGGGCAGACTACACACAAGCCCTACTGAAGGACATTTGCACATATTATGGATACTCGCCTTTCCTGGCGGAGAAGCTCTACTCGCTCTTCCCAGCACAAGAAGCACTGGCGTTCTTCGATGCCAACGAGACACCTCGTCCCATGGTCATTCGGACGAACACTCTCCGCACACATCGTCGAGATCTCGCGCACGCCTTGATCAACCGAGGTGTGACTCTCGAGCCCGTGGGGAAGTGGTCGAAGGTCGGACTTCAGATCTTCGAATCTCAAGTTCCGCTCGGTGCTACTCCTGAATATCTTGCTGGACACTACATCCTGCAGGCAGCTTCCTCCTTCCTTCCTGTCATGGCTCTTGCGCCGCAAGAACACGAGCGAGTACTGGACATGGCTGCTGCTCCTGGCGGTAAAACGACACATCTGGCGGCATTGATGCGCAACACTGGCTGCATCTTCTCCAACGATTCCAACAAGGATCGTGCCAAGGGTCTCATTGGTAACATTCACCGATTGGGAGTCAAGAATACCATTGTCTGTAATTACTCGGCGCTAGAGTTTCCCAAAGTCATGGGAGGATTCGATCGTGTGCTTCTGGATGCGCCCTGCTCCGGAACTGGAGTCATTGCAAAGGATCCCAGCGTCAAAACAAACAAGACGGAAGCCGACTTCCTGCGCCTACCGCATCTCCAAAAGCAACTGCTTCTCGCGGCGGTTGACTCCGTGGATCACACAAGTAAGACGGGTGGCTACATCGTCTACAGTACATGCTCCGTTACCGTCGAGGAGAACGAACAGGTCGTGCAGTACGTGCTCAACAAGCGGCCCAACGTCAAGCTTGTTCCAACCGGACTCATATTTGGCAAGGAGGGTTTCACAAAGTACCAATCAAAGCGCTTCCATCCAAGCATGAAAGAGACACGGAGGTACTACCCGCACGCCTACAACGTTGACGGCTTTTTCGTGTCCAAGTTCAAGAAGACCGGCCCCACGCCAGCGAACGCAACTCTTCCGCAGGGAAGCACGGAAGAGAAGCAACAGCAAGCGAACGCGGTCAGTGATGAGGATGTGTACCACCACAAGGATATCACGGAGGACGAGGAGGAAGAAACTGCCTTTGCTGAGTTCGACGACGAGGAGGATGAAAAGTATATCGAGCGGAGTTTGAAGAAGCAGCTGAAGCGGAAGGGTATAGATCCGAAGGCGAGCAAAGCGAAAGCTGTGCAGAGTCTGTCAAGATAGCTTGGTACATGGTATGGACATTGAGCGTGCGTACGTGTGCATGCGGGCCACTTCTATTTCATTGCTATGATGTACAACTTCTCAGGTTCATATTGGCGAATGCATTCATGTCGTGGCGAGTCTCCGCGACGCCGCGATTGGGAGCAATGACCGTCACGTCGCAGTGTTGATACCGCTCGTGGCTTGTTAGGGTTAGGGTTTGGGTGAGAGAGATTTTGACGTCAGATTTCTGTGATCCGGTGTCTTGCTCCAGCCAACAATGCGCCAACATCTGCTGGTACCTTTTGCTGCAAACGATGAACCTGCGACACTGCTGCAGCTTGTTGTAGCCGCATGCCCAATCTGGCACCTTCAGCGCGGTGAGTGAGGTAAGTGCGACTTGGCATCGAGTTCTTGAATGAAGTCATTCTTGACTGAAACCGGGTTTGTCCACAAGTATCTCTCACATCATCATACATAAGACCTTGAGCAAGGCCAAAACGTCCTGTCAAAAGAAACAGTCATACCCGGCCAGCAGTGTCAAGAACCAGCCATGCCGGACTCGTTACAAATAGCGCTGAAAAACGACGGCGACTCTGACAACATCTTTGCATACGTGACTGGAATCGCGATCCAGCACGAAGGAAAGCGATGCCTCCTCAAAGCGAACGGGAAGGATCTGTACTTCCCGCAAGAAGTCAAAGACATCGGGTCCCAGTTGGCAGAAGACTGTGCCATCCCTCTTGGACCGCCTGGAAACACCACGACGATAGCCATTCCACAGATCGCAGGAGGCAGGATATGGATATCCGAAGGCCCTTTGACGTTCCTTCTGAACCCAGGCGGACCGGCTTTGGTGGAGCCATCAGTTTTGAACCCAAGCGATCCCAACGCGAAGGTCAACTTTGGGTTTGCGGAATTCACATTGAACAACGAACAGCTATATGCGAACATTTCGTACGTGGACATGGTGCCGAGGATACCCATTGCACTCACTCTCCAACAGCAATCGGGCGGGATTCAGCACGTAGCGGGTATGGCACCTGATGGGCTTGATCGCATGGCCGACAGTCTCAAGCAGCAATCGCAGCAAGATGGCCAGCCGTGGGACAAGCTGGTAGTGAATTCTGATGGCCGCAATCTTCGCATCCTGAACGCCACACACGGCGGTGCTGTTGGTGCTAGCTTCGATGGCTACTTTGAGCCATTCGTCGACGAGGTGTGGGATAGATACAAGAGTGGAGCGAAGATGAAGATCAACACGCAAGCCGGTCCTGGAGTTTTGGAAGGACATGTGAACCACAAAGGGAGGCTGGCGATTGGAGATGAGGAATTTGAGAAGCCTTGCACCGCCGACATTCTGGGTTGCAACAGCGGCCCATTCACAACGGGTCAATCGCCCACCCGCAATGCCATCATTCCTCGACTAGCAGCTGCGTTCGTTCGCAGTGCTCTCGTCGACACAGAACACCACCCCAGCACCCCGGACACTTTCTACCGGCGGGATCCTACGAATCACTACGCACGACTGGTGCATGAGCACAATGTCGACAAGAAAGGGTATGCGTTCGCGTATGACGATGTGCAGCCCGACGAAGGCGAGGACCAATCCGGCAAAGTGAACGCAGGGGATCCAGTGCTGTTCACAGTGACTGTCGGAGGAAAGAGTGCTGCCGCCGGTGGTAGTTCAGAAGGCAGCGCTCAGCCGCAGCAGACCTACGACAGACCTCCTCCACCACCGCCTCCCGAGAGTCACCCGAATCATCAAGGCTCGAAGCAGAAGTT
Organism: Zymoseptoria crescenta; assembly: GCA_026122155.1. Taxonomy (NCBI): domain Eukaryota; kingdom Fungi; phylum Ascomycota; class Dothideomycetes; order Mycosphaerellales; family Mycosphaerellaceae; genus Zymoseptoria; species Zymoseptoria crescenta. The sequence goes on from JALRMM010000420.1 coordinate 26,844, forward strand.
GATGGGCAAACTGGGCGGCTACGCCAAAGGACTTCTGCGGTGATGGACAGGCTATTGTATTGTGCATGTTCAGGCTACACAAAATCATAGGTCGCCGATCCTGCTGAGCTGTTGGCAGCTGGAATTGCGCATTTGTTCGCCAGGGCGGACGGACTTGATTCCGATAGTTCTAGGGCGGAGAGGCCCGGCGGCGATCACACGATGCCTCTGATCGTTCTATGACTGTCGAACGCATCGGGGTCAGTTGTCGAACTGAGCACAATGTTTTCAGCGAGTCCACAGTCTCAGTCCGTAGGAGAAGTGTCTCTAGACTCTCATGCTCTCCCTGAAGAGCGCAAGGGATACTTGATACTTAGGCATGCATCCGGCTGAATTTGGTTTTGCTCGGCGCACGCGCGAACGATGTCATCGGACTGTCAGTCATGCGAGACCTGAACTCTTTACGAAGGAGGATTCAGTTCGGCCGACCAATGAAGGATGCCAAGCCGACCATTAATAAGCTCGGCACACCACTCGAAAGCCAAGCCGACCACTTCTTAATTCTAAACCTTCTCCTTTACAATCATTACCACCACTAATGTAAGTACTTAATTATTAACAATCCAGTACTATAATATGTTGCTATTACATCGCTTCTATTGCGTACGTATAGGAAAAGCGATATCCAACGATATCTAGCTTTTTATATATGCACGTAATAGAAGTAATGTAATAGCAACATGTTTACGAACACATTCGCTAATATGTTTTATAGAGTACTATAGCCCCTAAACCCTCTTCCGAACCCCTCCCCCTCGAATATAAATACGATACCTACTACGATACCGAACATAATACCTACTACGATATCGAATACGATACCCGAATATAATACCTAACACTATACCTAATACGATACCTAACACTATACCTAACACGATTAGTAAGATGTCTAGAAAGTAGCTAGGAAACTATATAAGAGAAAGGACAATCGAAATAGGAATCCGAATATATTAGCTAATATGTTTAGGGCGCCTATAACAAGTATAAGGAGTATATTAGCAATAGCACGGCTATTATCGGCTTCGAGGAGATGCTAATTGTAAGAGCTATTACATCCTAGAACATATTAGGCAACATATTAACAAACCTTTAGAAGGAGGATAGTAAGACTATCCGTAGCTAGGACATCTACCTAGGAGAGTTAATATGCCGTCTTAAGGTAAGCACAAACACGTTGCATATTATATTAAGGAACATATTAATTAACATGTTCGTAGAAGTCTACTACGCCGGAGGGGGATAACTCGAGTCTAGACCTATCGGATCTAGAGGACGAGCGCTTACTATAGTGCTGCGTATATTAATACCGAACACGTTCGAGAACGTATATGCTAACGTATTATAGAAGGTATACAACACTACCGGCGCCCTACGTAACTACTATAAGACTAACGTAAGAGCTCGGCTAGCCCGTTTAGAAACATGTTAGCTAACATGTTTTAGCACGGATTTACTATCGAGAACTTGGAGGGTAATACTAAGAAGGGCGGTCGGTAGGATTCTAAGAAGGTAGATAATGCGAAGGGTAACACATTCCCGAACACGTTACGTAACGCGTTTACTAATACGTTCGGTAGCCTTCTATAAGAACATAATTAAGACCCACTTAGCTAAGAAGATAGCCGAGGACTAGGGCGCCTAGTCGGCCCGGTAAACACGTTTAATAACACGTTACATAACGTATTAGTTAACGTGTTCGTAGCACCCCCTATAAGAAGGTTAATAAGAAGAAGGCTACTAAGACTCCGGCTATAGTAGTCTCGGATAATTCTTCCTCTAAGGAAGAATCTAAAGTATCTAAGAAGGTAAATATAATACTTATTATATTGCGGAACACGTTCACTAACATGTTTAGGACTCTATTATCTCCCCCTCTACTAGTAAGACCCTAACTAAGACCGTCGGCGCTGCCTCTAAGGCCTCTAAGGTACACATTCCTAAACACGTTACGGAACGCGTTAACTAACATGTTTAGGGCCCTATTATCTCCCCCTCCTCCGCTAAGAAGACCGCCGGCGCCGCCCCTAAGGCCTCTAAGGTACACATTCCTAAACACGTTAGGGAACGCGTTTACTAACATGTTTAGCCTGCCCTATAGGCTAAGGGCAAGGCTAAGGATGTGCGCCCGGAGCTTATCTAGATTACTCGGGGTCGGAATAAGGACTCGGTAACATGTTTAACATTACGCTACGAAACATGTTAACTAACACGTTATAGCTTAACTTCGCTAAGATAAAGAAGTTAGTTAAGAGCTAGGGTAGCGAGGTACCTTACGGCACCTATAAGGCGATCGGATAGAAGAGTAATATGTTCCCTATTATGTTGCTTAACGTGTTCGCTAACATATTATAGCCTACTTTAACAACCTCTCGCCCGACTACGCTAGCTAGCTCTTCTTCTACGAGGACGGCCTCTACGAGGTAGAGGAGGAGGATTAAGAACATGTTTGCGAACATGTTATACATTACGTTCGTTAACATACCTTGGAACTTGTTCTATCTCTCCCCGCCTTATAGTAGCATTACCTCCGCTATTATGTTAGAGAACATGTTTAGCATCTCCCTTGGATTTTAGGGCGAGAAAATCCCGTTTAACAGTTTTAGAAAAAGCTAAATACTAATGCTAATGTTCTTAAGCGCAATATATTCCACATCGTGTTCCTTATTATATTGCTAAACACGTTGTCTCTTAGGCGGGCCCAAGAAAATCGAACTGGATAAAGGTTAACCCTAACCCTAGGACCCGAACATGTTTGTAAACACGTTTAGGAATATGTTGAGGCTCTTAATTACTAATATCTCCACCTAATATAGACCTTTTACTCTAGGCAGCCTTTATATATATCTATATATATATACGACTAAGTTGAGTCCCAGTACATATATATTTACGATAGGATTGCCTAGTTTCTTTAAGAAACCTATTTATAACGTTTCTAAGCTACGAACTAGGTTATAAGCTTATCTTATACTCTACTATTTAGCTGAATATATCTAATCTTATTACTACTATCCTCTACTATAAATTACTAGCTATATCTTTATATTTTATTGCTATAGCTTCTACCTACGACTCTACTATAGCT
>JALRMM010000421.1:0-29957 GCA_026122155.1 Zymoseptoria crescenta
TAGCTATCTATTCCCGGTTACGATTATTGCCTAGCGGTGGACCTACGTTACGGTTGCCGCTAGCCTACTAATCGCTCCGTAGGCCGCGAGCTAGAGGTCTAGAGTTCTCTTAATTCTTCTTCTCGAAGCGGTTCTTCTTATCTGGCCTACTCGGCGCTTAAGAGTCGGTTGCGGCTCTCTTGCCGGCCGAAGCTCCTATACTTTTAATCCAAGTAGCTAAGCTAACTAGTTCCTACCTAGTAGCAGGGATAGTGTAATGCTTAACAATAGTGTCTCGCAACGCTAGCGATAGCTTTACGAGTAGGTAGCGAATCTTCTGCGCCTCCGTGTAGTTACCTAGCTAATCTTCCAAAATAGTTAGCTTTATTACGAACTTCTGGACGGTCTGGTTGTCCGCTTAATAAGCCTTCTTATATTCCAAGGTAACGTCCAGTATGCGGTTTACCGGATCCCCGACTACGTCCCGTATAAAGGTGCGAAAGTCGTCGAAGGACATGCGACGAACATCCGCTATGCTATAGTTCTAGTGCTACTTCTCTTACGGGTCGCCTACGAGGTACATTACCCTATATAGGATCTTCTCCCTCTCTATCGAATATGCATCTGCCGAGAGCTTAAAGATAAGTTCGAGCTTACGGAGGAACTGTCGACTCTTAGTAACACTCTCTCCCTTAAAGTTCCTTAGCTCTTTTAATTTTAGACGTAAGGCTAGGCCCCTCGTAGGCGGTACTCCGGCGCTTAGTAGGCTAGACGTGGACTCGGGAGTCCCGACGCTATCCTAACTAAGCTATCGACGACGATGTTCGATAGAGTCCGCTATAGCGATAGAGCTATTATCTCCTACTCCTAGAGTGCTTCCGTCCGGCGGTTCTACGGCGGCTATGCGACGCAACTCCTATACGCGGACGCGAGCGTTACGTAAGCGAAGCGCCGCCGAAAGCCTTACCGCTTCCTAGTCCAGCTTATTAATCTCTATCTCCACATCGGGAACCGACATAGTCGATTAATTAGATAGTACTACCGACCCTTATCGTTCGCTTGTAGCCCGCTAAGGAGGAGTAGGTAGCTCGCCGGTAGGTATCTCGTCCGCTATTAGGTTCTATAGACCGCGGGCTCTTAGAGAAGAATTAGAATTGTAAGAAGTATAAAGATATCGCAGTGTATAGAACGCTAGCTAGTAATCCCACTAGTGATAAAACTAATTCTTGCTGTTGTTAAGTTGCACATGCGTGCCTTATAATATACGACTATACGTCACGTAAGCGGCATTCGCCGCCACGCTCGGCGTCGTATTATCCACGTATCGTTAACGACCTCACCTAAGGTCCAGAGCCAGGCTATGCCTTAGCCTTCCTTAACAGTTCTTTTCTAAGGCGGGAGCTAATGCTTACCTTAGAGAAAGTCCATAGCCTCGGTTTTACCGGGGAGGGTATTTAGCACGGTAGTACCCTCTATAACACCCTCGATATTAGTACTATCCTTACTCTCGGGTAGGGTAGTGTTGTCCTTAATATTAACCGTCGCAATCTTATCTAAGACTATGCTATCCTTAGGGAGAGCAAGAAGGGCGGCGTAATCTATCCTAATGTTTTTATAACCGGGGTAGTGCTAGATTAGATAATCCAACTAAGCCTAGTGCGAATGTTAGTAATTCTTTTCTAAAGTGTACCCGCTAGCTTAGAAAAGAACTAACCTATATATAGAAGCGATTTATAGTAAAGGATCTACGGAACTAAGTAGTAAACTGCCTACGATTAGGGTTAGCTAGATCTTGCTCTAGCCGGATTAGAATTGTATTGTACTAAGCCGGCAATCGTAGTAGCTTAGTAACTATATTAGGCACATTACGAGCGAAGGTTATAACGTGTCCCTTATATCTCTACTATGCGCTATTAACGTAGACTATATGCATACTAATGTGGATCGGTATAATAAGCAGCTACTCGATATTAGATAGCGCTAGTAGCTACGTAGGCACGGAGCCTAGATCTATAGAGTTCTCGGCGGACATAAGGAGAGGTTCGCTAGCTAAAAGACGCGCGTCGGCGGTTTTGCAACGCTAATAGATGCTAGTACGATCGAGCTAGAGAGCGTTAATTTTGTTCTAAAGCGGCTATAGCGCCTTAGAAAAGAATTGCCTACCTTTATATTAAACTAACGCTCCTTATATCGAGAGCAAAAGTAGGTTTCCTTAGTATTTAAATCCCTTATCTATTCTACTACTCTTTCCTAATCCCTCTCTAATACTACCGGATTACGTAGATCGGTACTTTCGTTATAGACGCGTAGTACCTTATATACGTTCTCGTAGAGGTCTATATAGAGCGTTTCTAGCTATTTAGTAGCGAGCCTTATAACCCGTGCGTCCTTATCCTCCGGTAGATCTAGAGGCGGTAGAGGTAGTAGTAATAGAGGGGGCGGAGGCGGCGGAGGCGGCGGACGAGGAAGGATATCGCGCTTAGTAGGAACATAGCGAATAGCTAGTAGTAGAGTAGACCGTCGTTCGGCTATAGAGGCCTACCTCGCGGCTCTTATAGTAGCATTACTTCCCTAAAGTAGTAGTTAGTATAGTAGACATTCTTTTCTAAGGTAGGAATAGTGCTTTAGAAAAGAATTATAGGCATACCGCTACGAGTCTAGTAAGAATAGTAGCTTCCTCGTCCGGACTCGAGTTATCGGTAGGACGCGAGTTATTAGCTAGACGCGTAGATATCGCCGTACCGTTATTAGTACGGCGACGCTTTACGGCTCGTTATTTAGCCTTACGAGCGTAGCAGTTATTATAAGCGGCGAACACCCTACTAGCTATATTAGTAAATAATGCGATAGGAAGAGGACTACTATAAGGTAGCGTTCTATACATCTTCGTAGATATTTAAGTATTATAGAGTTGTTTTCTAAGGTGGACGCGCTACTTAAGAAAACAACTCGAGTATTACGCGAGGTTACGTATAATCCTATACGTAACATAGACATTTTAACTTTAGCTATAAGCTAATTAATCTACCCCGGTCGACACCCTAGTCTAAAATCCAGTCGACTACTATAGGCCCTTCGGGCTAATAAGCAGCCGTCTATAAAGCGCCTAACGACAACCCGGGGCAAAAGTACATTTTTAACGTTCCGGGATATACGGCCGTAATAAATAAAGATAGTTTTCTCGATAACAACGACCTTTAATTAGATTCTGGAATTATAGCCTAGAATTACGACTAAGACGAATAAGAATATATAATTAAAGCCCCTATAGCGACCTCTAGGTGTCGTCTATAAGTGGAAAACGTCTAAAATAAAGTACTACGTTCGTAAGATCCGAATCTGCTCGAAGGTAAGAAAGACTCTTAAATGTTAGAAATTAAACAATCTGAAAAGACAGTCCTTCGCGTAATTAACCGCACTCGGAGCTCGTTGTCTTAGTAAAAAAATCGGTCGTATATTAAGAAAGTTGGTTTTTCGACGCGACGAGTGTCGAAATTAACCTTTTGCCCCGACTTCTTTGCAGACCCTTCACGAAGGATTTCCGAATTTCGACAACAACAACACCCGAACATTCGATCTGGAGTAAAGGGGCTGCAAAGGAGATAGTTATGTGCCATTGCTCATATGCCATGCGACTTAGAAGTGAAGCAAATGTGACAAACCTCTGTGCCAATGATCAGAATGCTCGGCCATGCCTTCCAATTCATTTTCATGACTCGACTCAGCATTGATCGCTGATCCGAGCCACTCGTCTACCGTGTGACGAGCTGGCTGGGACCAACGGCCGTAACGGTGCGTATTCGTTCATCGGCAGGGCTGATACATAAACGGTCGATGGTTGCCCTGGCGCCCAGCTGTCTGTCCCCGAATTAGCAGCACATCTATACACTCTGTGAAGATTTCGTATAGCAGCGGAAGCAGATCTTATGGTGTGGAACTGAACGAGCCATAATGTAGTACGGCGACCACGAGCGAGCGAAGTCGTGGAAGATTGACAGTCGCGTGTCTCATCTGCTCTTGATCAGCTGACGGAGCCGCGTCTACGAAGCCCGTTTACAAAATAGCATGAAGCAACGAGGACTTGTCTGTGGTTCAAGACAGTCTCACTAGGAAGGACGAGGGGAGCGTTTGCCCTGCAGCCCTCTTTGCTTTCGTTCTCGCGCTGCCTGCGCTTGTCAAGACGTCGCCTCGTGACATGCCGTACCGACACAGATTCATGTCGGCTCTCGCGGTGAAAGAGGTGTAGGGCAACCTCATTGTCTCGGCCGAGGTGTGATCAGTGACGGCCCGCTCCGCCCGTGGGGAGAACAAGGGGAAGCCTTCTCTCCAACCTCGTCCTTCGACTTCCCTTTCTCCAAGGTCAACCTTATCAGCATCGACACAAATGCTCGAACGAGAGCAATCGCGATTCTGCATTCAAATGCGCGAGCCCACAATAGTCTATCGTCTGCCAAGGCTATCATGGGACGATCTACCATGATACCTTCCTAATTGAGGACAGAAAGGCTTCCAAAACTTCATACATTTGGAACGACGTTACGCTAGTGTCAGACCGTCCAGGTTGTTCTTTGCGCAGGGCAAGTCCCACCGTACACCGGGTCAAGATCGCGACGAAGCCGACCCCATTCTAGGGCCGAGGAGGGACTCAAGTTCCCATAACTCCGATGAGATTCGACTCGACGTGCCAAAGGCGAGTCATAGGCAGGGTGGGACGACGTCTCGGAGACCCCTTTCGCAACACGAGGACGCAAAGACATGGCGTCGGTATCCTTCAACTTTGCGGCACACCGTCAACGCCGTCGAATTGGACTCGTAGCCAGTGGCCACCGAAGGCCAGGAAAAGGTTCACCGAGGCCTTGATCGCAGTGCCGATTGAATGTCGATCCACGTTGGACAGGCCACCCGACAAAGCTCCTGCACCGTACGCCCCCGTCTCGGCATGTGGTCACTGCCCGTGGGGATCAACGGATAGAAACACATGAAACCCTGGACGACGAGTTTGGCAAGTCGTCATTTCAAGCAATATTCGTTCCATCACGACTGAGCTGATCACGATGTTAACCGCAGCATGATAGTGCACAACCGAAAAGAGAGCCTGCAGCGCAACGATCATAGATCGAAGTGGTCTGGACAAACGCGGCTCGCCCTCTGAACAGCGTCCCACGTGAATCTCCTGTGTGTGGCTTCCCGTGTAGGTCGGTCAACCACAGCTCACAGGTTCGAGATACGGCTCTGCCACTGTTTTGGCTCATACGGGAAAGCACTTCTTCACAGATTATTTACGGTACTCACTGCTAGCAAGGTTTTCAAACGGGCCGTGACAACCAACCATAACGGCATCCGGCCTGGCCCCCACGAGACCCACTCCGGCGTCCTGTTGATGCGATGGTCGTCGTACCTTACGCCGGGGACCGAGTATCATGATGTCCACATTCTGAACATCAACAAGCAACATCTCTACGCATGAGATTCTTCTTCCATGAGGTCTAATCAGTGTCCGGACATGGCCTCGGCCCTGCTCCAGCCACCGATCGCGAAGCGAATTGGGGGCTAATACAATGCCACAGTTTGCGGACCCGTGCCGCTCTGAGGTCCTACTCCACGGCTTTGTCTCAGAGCTTCAACCGTCGGTACGTCCGAGATCTCATTGCCCAGACCGGAGTCCGTTGCCCTCGCTGCGTTGCGGTATATAGTAGATCGAACATCAGCATTCAACAATTCGTGCATTTGCACATCGCACTTTTCCGCAGACATGAGGGTCTTTGAGGTCACAGCCGTAGCGCTGGCGATCCTCGGCGGCGTGGACGCCACTGTCAACAACCACCACGCGGCAGCACGACCTCTGACCTGCGGACTGAAGGGATCGGACAATAACAGAAACGTCCTGACTCAGTGCAACTCCAGTCTTACACAATGTGCGGCGAAGTGCGCAAACAATCCGAGATGCAGGTCCTACGGTGTCGGACAAGGGTCTTGCCGTACGTATTCGGCGCCGGTAGAGAGCTGTGCTCGGGCTCGGACAGAGGGGGCTTGGAAATTCTTTGACAAGGGTTGTGGAATGCCCAAGGCGAAGCATACCACCACCCGACGAATTACGAAGACGAAGAAGCCGGTAGTCGTTACCAAGACTCAGAAACCGACTACCGTGAAGAGGCCTACGAAGAAGCCTACCAGTACGAAGAAGCCTGCCAATACGAAGAACCCCGCAACCGCGAAGGAACCTGTGACGACGAAGAAGCCTTCCGCAACCACGAAGAAGCCTTCGACGGCAAAGTCGCCCTCAACGACGAAGAAACAGCAGACGTTCATCAAAAAGCCGACGACTACGAAACGGCCCACTACTTCCAGCAAAGCGACCATCACGAAGCGACCGGCCGCCACAATCAAGCCAGCGAGTACACCTAAAGCATCAAGCATCAATAACAACCCCACTACCACCTCTACTCGATCTGGCATCAGCACAATCAATCGCCCTTTGCCCAGCGCATCGACTAAAGTCACAACCAGCTCGACTGCACGCTCATCGGCGACGACTCGCCGGAACCCTAGCCCCAATGTCGACCCGGTCTCTAACTCATTGCCTACATCCTCTCGCTCATCATCCCGCGCATCTTCTTCTCCATCTTCTCGTTCATCGTTGCGTGCATGTTCTTCTGCATCTTCTCGCGCATCTCCTCTCTCGTCCACTACCCCCCGCCGCACATCATCCACCTCATCCTCTCGTTCCCGTACATCTTCCACCACTGCATTCGATGCTGCTAACCCCAGCGCACCCATACAAACCTCCACCACCACTGTGATCGACGAAGATGGAGGTGATGAAGTTGGCCCTCCAGACGAAGTGATCACCGATCTCGATCCTACTGCTACGACCACAATCAGCTCAGACGATGACCCGCAAGACCCTGATGCGACCGACACTTCGCCTGACCCACCCTACCATGAGGCGACCATGACAGGAGACGGGGAGGTCTTCACAACTGCAACAACAAACGAGCAATTGATCGTCAACGAGACGAGTCGTGGGGCTGCGACTAATACTGCAGGATCTAATGTTGGAGGCTCGACAACTATATTCAAGCAGCCTGCCTCCGCAACGACCAGTTCGCCCGTTTCATGCCGCTCGAACGTGCCGTTTAGCATCGTCGCACCGAGTTCCAATCAGGCCTTGCACATCAACCCGGCGGATTCTTCGAACCACGTACTTGCAACCTTGGGCTCTGGACGCGAAGCAACCGAATTTATCCTCGATGAGAGATGCCGCCTTCTCAGCACGAGTGGAGGCAACCGGATTGCAGTTTACCCAGCGAACAGCGCATCTCCATCAGGCGAGCCTGCTGAATTTGTGTCCTTCGATGGAAGTTCCGACTACGAAGGCGCCTGCGTTTGCGATATTGATACCGCCGATGTGATTCATTGTGAGTGCGGTGGGATTCCAACAGACTTTGCGACCTTTGGCGATGCAACGATTGCTCTGGTTCCGAGAGGGCGACCGGGTGAGGGGCTCCTTGTTGAGCTGCATGCTGGCAAGGTCATCGATCATACGGGTACGAGTGCCGCGTCCTCTATTACTGTCAGATCTACCAGCAAGGACGATGGCTCAATGGTCACGAGCACTGGTCTCAGTCCGTCAGCCTCGACGGTTCGCACTACGAGCGCGAGTGCAAGTTCCTCTCGCGCTGAAGACCTCTCGTCGAGCGGATCCGGAGATTCTACTGCCCGTTATTTCAATTCCTCTACCGGGGAAGCTACAAGATCCGAGGCTACCTCCGCGCAGACACCGTACATTGGGGCTTCTCCGCCGACTGATGGTCCTGTTTCTCCTGAATCAGTATCTTCGGGTACTGTTCCTGCGGCTGGCAACACCCTCTCCTCCACAAGTCTCAGCTCGGCCTCTGTCACCAGCACGACCAAGTCCGCCGATGACGCCAGCAGTGCGTCCGGCGCTGGGTCTCTGCCCGCTTCGATCGGCGGCACATCTTCGCCAGCATCGGCACAAGAGACTGCAAAAGCGGCTACCTCTCAGAGCCATGATGACTCTTCCACTGTCTCATCTCAAGGTCCCTCATCAGCCTCTACCCAGCCTGTCGAACAAAGCAGTGCTCGTGAATCCAGCTTTGTATCTTCAACGGGAATCGGCATCGCCTCTTCCAGCGAAGGCAATACTTCGTCTGGAGAGATGACGACGGCCATCGAAGGAGAGGGATCTCCGAGCCTGACGAGTGCGTCTGCTGAACAACCCGAGAACACAATTGAAATTTCTAGTACCAGTGTCATTGGCATGGAAATCGCGAGCACTACGAAAAGCACGGCGCAAGAGATTCTTGCTACTATCTCGACGGCAGCTGAGCAGAATCCAGAAGTCACTACTCAGGCGAACAGCGCTACTGCCTTGTCGACGCAAACCACGTCTTCCGAAGAGCAGACAAGCTCGAGTGCAACGATGGAGGATACGAACTCCGTGACAAGTGGAAACAGCGCACCAACGACCGCAATGTATACCACACTTACCTTCTTTGGTACGCAGTTCACTGCTCTGTCGACGTCAACACTTGTGCCGTATAGCCCAGGACCGCCATCGATTGAAGGAGTCGTTGTGGTCAATTCGCCTCCAGAATTCGTCACGAAGACAATCTACGACCCAACAGCCACTCGAACGACTTCCACAGACTATACCATCGGACCTACCGCCACCGTTATCATAATTGATCAAGCTATTTACATCACGGTGACATCCTTCGGCCTTCAATTCGAAACTCAGGCTTCTTCGATAATCAAAACCTTCGGTCCAGGTCCACCACTTATAACTGGCACCATCGGCGTCGACTCGCCTCCGTTCTTTGAAACGATCACCTCCTTCGGCGACTTTTCCACAGCAACTGTGACTACTCTGTACGAGAGCGGAGCGGGTGTTGCGACCATCATATCACAGCTCCCAGCTACTGCCATAACGCAAAGTTCGTCTGGTTCCGCTACGACAGATTCATCTGCGGCTTCGACCATATCGTCACTCGACTCGACCGATGCTACGGCTTCCAAGACAACAATGGCTGAGGAGCCGTCGAGCACTCAAGACAGCAACGAAAACACTGTTACGTCGATCAGTGCTAGTGATTCAATGCCAACCTCCACATCCTCTGGAGAGCAAGGCAATTCAGAAGCTACCGACGTGAACGCAGCGTCTTCGTCTCTCGCGCCCTCCGAGGAACAGCGCAGCTCCACGGTCACCGGGCAGAACACGAAATCTTCACCCTCAGCGACTTTCGAAGACCAGCATTCTTCCTTCAGCAGCGATGGTGCGGCGAATTTTCTATCGCAGAGCGACACTTCTAGTCATACAGCTGTGGTCCAGCCTGTCACCTCCACATCCACCACGCAGACGCAAGACGAAAATGAAGCCTCCCCAACCAACACCACAGCAGGCGAGAGCTCGACCAGCCCTTCAGCTCAGGCTTCATCATCCGACCAGGACCAATTCCAAGGCACGACTTCTTCAGCTAACGATGTGCCCCTTGAGCAGAGCTCGGCAAGCGCTACCTCTGAAGCCACAGGGATTGTAGCCACGCCTTCTATATCAGAGTCCGATCAAACCTCCGTGGCGCCGACACTGTCCGCCTCGAGCGAGGGCATTGCCCTAGCCACATCTCGAGGACCTCAAGATGGAGCTGCTAGCACGATTGTGGCTGACGGTGAAACGAGCACGAGTACCATCTCGGTGACGACCATCACTGGAGGCCCGAGCGAGACCGAATCGTCAGGACCAGACCCGGCTTCTACCACAAGCAGTGCCGTTGAAGATCCCGTGGATGGACCCATAACCGCCCCCGATGATATCACGCTCTTCGGCTGTCTGGAAGGCAGCACGACATCCACGCAGATCGGCGGGTTTGACATTGTCTGTGGTCAGAAGGTCAAGGCTGGCCCCATCCCTGTCAGCAGTGGTTATGCATCACTTCTCGAGGACTGCATCAAGAAGTGTGCGGATCAGCCGACGTGTATCGCATTCGATTTCTCGGCAATAAATGAGACTTGCGAGACCTTTGATGCTCTCACTAACGGGCTTGAGGACGCTGATACAGTCGCTCTTGGACAACGGCCGCCGGTCTCTACCACCTCCAGGGATGCCTTCGCTATCACTACCGACTTGAGCTCCGCTGACTTCACGGCTACCCTCATCTCTGACGTGACACTAACTCAAGTAGACACATCATCGCTTGAGACGATCTCGTCCACCATTGCAGTCCAGCAGACGGAGTTGAGCAGTACCAATGAGGCTGCTGCAGGACTCACTTTTACGAGCAGCCAAGCGATCGATGTCCCTACCACGAGCCTCCAGATTGCGGACAGTATGACCACCTCTCAGGAGAGCGAGAACACCGGATCGGCTGAACACATTCCGGAGGTCACTTCCACTCCTGCTCTGGAGGACATCGTTAGCTCGACGATCTCGCCAAGCCAGGAAACAACGACAAGTCTGGATATCGGATCGTTGACAACGCTGTCTTCGCGAGAAGGCCTAAGCGCCACGACTGTAAAGGATGTCGACGAGATCACCTCCATCGCACAAGAGTTTAGCTCCAGCACAGCTTCCGCTCAGGATGTTGGATCCCGCACTACGACTTTCCCATCCTTGGAGACGGAATTCTCGGCCACAGCGGCCCTGGAACAGACATCAATATCTGCTGCTGCAAATTTGGACACTTCTCCTACGATAGCACTTCCGACGCCGGCCGTAGTCGACACGACCGTATTACTGGAATCTGCATCTCAAATAGCAAGCAGTGAGACGCCAGCTAGCGTCGAAACCTCCGGAATCAACCTGCCTGCGTCTACGAGTGTATCACTCGATGAGACAGTCCAAACCACAATCTTCCAGGACTCTCCAATGACCACTACCGTTTCCGTGTCGAGCCTCGATGATCTGTCGTTGACTAGCATTGCTCAGGATATCTCAAGTCCGTTGGGCAACTCCGAGTCTTTATTACCCAAGCTCGAGACATCAACTGCGGCGATAGGCAATTCTCCCAGCATGTCTGCAGACGTTTCAATCCCCTCCACTCGTTCCAGTCCGGCCATTCTGACCAGTGAGGCGCCTGCGGAGGCGAGTTTTTCGCCAACGAGTGGCCAGACAAGCCCAGAGACTATTGACATGACTTCAATACTCGACGAAGTCAACGCTACGCCGGTGGACAATGCGTTTACGACAATCATGACCCCGAGCCACGGCACCAGTGACGACTTGCCTCCTTTGACGACCGAGCCTGCTAGCTTTACAAACAGTCTCTTGTCGACCAGCTCTGGACTTCTTGGAAGCGATCCCTCCAGCTCCATCCCTCTCGACAATGGCATCACGAGCGTGGTTGAGCTTACAACCTCCCTCAATAGCCTCGATATTGGTAGCACTTCTACGAGCGATGATTTCGTCAGCGCAACGGGAGATGTCATGAGCACTGCGATCAGCGAAGACATCGCTATGACCTTGCCGCAAGAACCCGCTTCTCCTACTCTCAGTATGAGCGGACCGCTGGCCGACATTAGTACTACGACGCTCGACATTACAAGCTTACTCACCCCCTTCGCAAGCACAATCACCCCGTTGGGCACGACTCTCCCTACTATTAGTACTGCCTCAGACGGCGAAGGCGAGGACCAAGAGGGAGATTTTCTCACCATGATCGATGATGACTTTGAATCTGCCACATCCCTGGCTGGAATACTGACGACATTGTCGATCCTGCCGACTACCACAGGCGAGATTTTGGCATCTTTCACTACAACTCTGGAAGATCTACCATCGCTTACTAGCACGGACGTCGAGGGACTGCCGTCGACCCTAAGCATTGATATTGGAACTGTTACTTCGATAAGCTTGACGATGGCTCCTGTCGACATGCTAACGACGTTCACTCCCAACCTGGAAGATCTATCGTCCCTCAGCAATACAGACGCTGAGGGATTACTATCGACCACGAGCGTTGACATTGGAATCGTTTCTTCGACAGCTCTGGGAACACCGACTGTCGACATTCTGTCATCTTCCACTCCTACTCTGGAAGATCCCCCGTCGTTCGGCAATACAGACATTGAGGGATTACTATCGACCACAAGCGTTGACATTGGGATCGTTTCTTCGACGATTCCGCTCCCTACTACAACTAGCATCGAAGTCAGCATCAACAGTGAGCTTGAGGTTTCGGCTACATCTACTCGAGATGGCATTCCTTCAGTCGATATTGGCACGACGATCGACCCCGAGATTTTGACGACGACGACAATTGATGAGGTCTTGCCGACTACATCTATTGAAACAGACATCTTGTCTGGAATTGGTGCCGATGGTCTCTCAAAATCCTCCACAACGGCCCTTTTCCAGGATGGCTTTACAAACAATGAGTCTCTGGCACCGACCATCTCGATTGCGAGCCCAGTTCCAGCGTCGGTCATTCCGCAGATAACCTCGGAGGCATTCGGTATTCCTTCCACGATCACATCGAACGCCGCGGAGTCCAGCTCATCCGAACAGCTTCCGGAGATTTCTGCCACCCTTGTATCGGGTCTTGAGACCACGATCGACACTAGCTCGCTCTCAAGCATCACGACGCCGGAGATCGCTATAGCCTCCTCAGCCAGTGGTCTCTTTAATAGCGCTACGAGCGAGGCAGGCCCGGATCCGGTGACCAGCACAGGATTGGTCTTACCTTCGACAACGCCGTTCATTCCGGATATTGCCACCGAGATCACATCGCCGGAGTCGCTATCCACGCCCACGATCGTCGACCTGCCCCAGACGAGTATCTCGCAAGAACTCTCCAGTGAAGCAGATTCCAGCACGTCACTAAGCACAGATGTGCCGCCCAATTTGTCGACATCGCTCGTAGCCTCGCTGCAGGGATCTTCGACCGCATCGATTCCGGACGTGGTACGAGAGACTACACTCTCATCCTGGAATATCGACATTCCACCGACCACCACCACATTAGAGTCCCTGAGCGAGGCCAGCTCCGCCTCTGAGATCGTCGACATACCAACAAGCACCAATATTGATATTCCCAACCTGACATCAACCCTTGAGAGCCTTGCAAGCACCCTTCTGGGTCAACCGACAACCACAGGCAATGCGCTTGATCCTGTCTCGCTCTTACCCAGCACTGACCTCAGCTCGTTTGTCTCTTTCACCGTAGTCAGCCCAGACTTGACAACAGTAGGCTCCGCTGTGGCATCTGGCCCGACCACAGACCCTCAAAGCAGCGTGGATCCAGCCGTCGGTCAAAGCAGCACCAATATTCAGATCAGCGCGACTACGCTTTCCGCATCAGCTGACCTTGAGTCGACTATGTCTTTCTTGGATAACCAGGCCCCTTCAGTCTCTCCCTCATCTCCAACTGGCTCCGCTCCCGGTCTTCCTGAGACCACTGACGAGCTACCTGCGACTATTTCTTTGACCTTGGAAGTGCCAACCCTGACTCCCGCTACCTTTGCTTCTGCCACAGTCTCCGGCGAGATAATTACAACGACGGATTCTCTCGTTGGTGGGAGTACATCTATCCTCCAGAGCAGCGCCGATGTCCAGATCAGCGCCACTACGCTCTCCGCATCGATTGACCCTGAGTCCACTGTGGCTTCCTTGATCAGCCAGGTCTCACCACCCTCTATCTCGACTCGGACAAATTCGGCACCGCCTGTTCCAGAGACTACTGATGAGGTATCTTTGACTACTTCTTTGGAACTCCCAGCCTTGACATCCCGAGGCCCGACCTCGGCCACGGGATCCAGCGCAACGTCTTCTTCTTTGATTGACGTGGCTCTTCCTGCTACACAGAGCAGCCTCGACCTTCAGATTGACGGAACTACCACTCTGAACTTGGATATACCTGCCGTGACGTCCACAGGCTCTTTGTCTGCCACCTCCTTAAGCGAGACGAGCTCTTCCCCGATTGGTGAGGTTCCGCATACCGTCCTGAGTAGCACCAATATACAGCTCAGTGGGACTACCTCTTTGACCTTGGACGTCCCTGCCGTGACTCCTACAGGCTCTGCTTCAGTGACACTGTCCAGCGCGACGATCGATTCTCTAAGTGGCGATGCTTCGTCTACCATACTGGGTACCCCCGACATCCAGATCAGCGGGAGTACCTCTTTGACCGTGGATATTCCAGCCCTGACGCCAGTAGGCTCTGCTGAGGGACCATTCGAGACCCTCTCCTCTCAGACTAGCGACACTGCATCTGCTGTCCAGAGTAGCACTACCGCGAACGCTCCAGAAGCATCGAGCGCGACGGATGGCTCGCCTCTAAGCGATGCTATGTCCACCTTCCAGGGTATCTTGTCGAGTATATCAACAGCTCTATTTGAGCCCACAAGTGATCAGTATACCGGCTCGTCCACCACTCCAGTCATCGAGGCCGGTGTCACTTCTTCATTGACATCGTTGGCAAACATCACTCCTTTGACCAACATCCAGACGACGGCTCCCTTCGGTCTTCCCTCCGGCGGTACAAGCTTGTCTGAGAATACCGCGACCTCCACGGCGGGTACTACCACCTTTTCCAGCCCCGGACTGAGCACAGCTCCGATCGCTACTAGCAGTACGACTATGATCGAGGATGGAGGAGACAGTGGTGATGGCTTACCAGAGGTCGAGATCGACGTTTCAATTGCGTTGCCCACCACTTCGATCAGCATCGGAGGCATATTGGACTCTCTGACGAGCGTAGTTGGAGGGCCCAAGGAAACGTCTCTTACTCAGAGCATTCCGGCCCAGACGACATCATCTAAGACTTTGGAATCGCCGACCACCATCACGACTCACGACGGCGGGACCCTAGATCCTGCTGCGTCCATCCTTTCGAGCATCTTCTCCACGATACAGAATACTGTGAACACCAGCTCTTCTACTCCAGCTCTTCAGACCTCTGGCTCAAATATCGGTTCTGCGTCCGAGCCAACGCTCCCTGCCATTCTTCCCACCAGTTCAACCGAAATCGCCATTCCTCTTACCACGGGTACGACCAGTGCCGTGGTTACTGGGTCGAACACCGGAGCGAGCTCATCGGCGACCAGCAACTCGGCGTCCGCTACAACGGCGATCGACCTCTCGTTCTCGACGAAACTTGAGCCGACAGTTCCTGTTATTCTGCCGATCACCTCCACAACCGGGCTCGTCCTTCCTCCGACGACGAGTACGACTAGCATACCGCTTCTCAGCTCAAGCACTGGACAGAGCCCATCCGGTGGCACCAGTTCTACTCTCCCGGCCACTACTATCAGTATCAGCAGTACCGCGACTGCTTCTTGCATTCCCGAGCATGGCCTCTGCGACCCAAAGCTCCTTGATCAAATACTTCCCCTTGGTTGCTGCCCGGGATTCCAGTGTAGATTGGGACATGTTTCGGGAGCCATTGGATCGGAATCCGCGGAGATTGACATTTCGGTGCTCAAGTGCCGGCCCGACGTTCCGCTGGCGGACGCATCTCTATCGATCGGACTCGAGACGGTATCTGCTACATCGCTATCCACAGCTATCAGCAGCCGACTCACTGCAGGTGTTAGCTTGTCGGCTACGTTATCGACTGCGTCAGCCTCGATGTCCGACTCTCGTACCTCGAATGGTCAGAGTACGACTTCTTCAAATTTGGGCGCGGACAGATCGACAACGACTATGAGCCACTCGGTCGCCACGACAACTCACTCTTCTGCTGCGCCCCTTCTGAACACTAGTCTGTCCGTTAATGTCGGTGATGGTATCATTGATCTCGGCGAAAGTACAACGCCGACAATCAGTCCAGCGAGGAGCACTTCCAGTCCGAGTACGTCCTCCACGACTAAACTGACGACGATCTCCCCCTTGGCGATCATCTCATCTAGCACGATCGGGATCAGCTCCTCATCGGTGACTACGAAGTCTCAATCGACAACCAGCGCCCAAATCTCTTCGTCTACGCCGCTATTCTCGTCAACGGCAAGCAGCAGTACTGCCACATTCTCGGCGGCTGGTTCACCTTCTTGCGTTCCTGAAAATGGGCTATGCTCTTTGGACTTGACCGACTTATTGTTCCCAACTGGCTGTTGTCCTGGGTACCAATGTCGAATCGCCAGCGCCTCCATTTCTGCAGATAAAGGATCGTTGGATATCGGGACATCCATTCTGAAGTGTAGACCCAGCGCGCCGTTGATCGACGCATCATTTTCGGCTGGCGTGCAGACGACTTCGAGCTATCTCATTGAGACAACCGCTGGATCTGCCATTAGTACATCATCTACCAGCGGCCTTTCCCTTCCAGGTAGTAGTTCGACGGTGTCCTCATCCCTCGGCCCGTCGAATACCTCTCCACTGAGTCTGACGGCCAATTCCACCAAAGCTTCTACTACCACAACGACATCTTCCTCGACGACGACCCGCGTGTGTGCAACCCAAGGCGCCGCTCAGACCGCGTGCGCAGTGCCGGAGTACAATACTGTAACGTCCGACGGTAAAGTCTACGCAATCTGCAAGAGTTCCGACTACCAGGGCTACTCTCCTCCCCCCTCCCCGGGCCCATACACCCCAGAGTCTTGCGCCGACCTGTGCTCCAGGACCGCTGGCTGCCAAAAGTTCGTCTTGAGAATTTCCAATGGAGAATGCCACCTGAAGACTGCGCCAAATCCAGTTGTCTGGGCCTGTGACGATGCATTCTACAGCGCTCGCTTGATTTCAATACCAGATGGTACCCCTCAGTCCGTCTGTTACGGTACAGAGAGAAACACGACCGCTCCGAATGGGAAAATCTATACGATCTGTCCCAACTCGGATTATGTCGGAAACTCCGTGCAGCAATACACTGGAGTTGCGTCCACCGAAGCCTGCGATGCCAAGTGTTCCGTGTACAGCGGGTGCAAGAAAGCCGTCTTCGAGAAGGCAACCGGAATATGTCACATGAAGAACCCGGATGACACCCAGCTCACCTTCACGTACAACTCTCGCTTCGACAGCTCTCGTCTGGTCTACACCCCGCCACCGCCAAAGGACGGTGACACGCAGACCCAATGCTACGTACCTGAGACCGACTACTTCGCCAATAACGGCAAGAGATACGCAATTTGCGCGGGATCGACCTACTCGGGAGCGGACGCGAAGAGTATCACCGGTGTCACTACCATGAATGCTTGCAATGAAGAATGCTCGAAATATTCTTCGGGGGGTTTGGCGGGGATTGGGGCAACGACATGTATCGCGGCCTACTGGGACAGCAAATCACAAGTCTGTCACCTGAAGGGATCGAACACGAGTCCGACCTGGCAGTACAGTACCGTCTACACTAGCTCTCGCCAGATTGCCAGCAATGGAGTTTTGGGCACCGGAATCTTGGGAAATGGACTTTTACGGAGAGACGTGAGCTCAAGTTCAACGCAGCTGGTCAGCTGCGATCGCCAAGCAGCTACCGGAGCCCTGAACGTGGGCGGCTGTGAGAACTGCTACTGCGATCCTGAAGCAGGAACTTCCAACGCCTACTGCACCGGACAGGCGGGAAGTCGACAAGAGTGCACGGGCAGCAGCGAGTGTCCCGACGGCGAGTTCTGCTCGCAATATCCTGGCTTCACGACGGGTCAATGTGTGGCATCGATCCGAGGATCTGGGACGGTGTGCAAGTCCAACTACATGGCCAAGAAGAAGCGTACGTGGTTGCAGAGGAGTTAGAAGGACGGAATGGAGAATGGAGAATGGAGTTCTCCTAATGATACGAAAGGGTGAAGTTGTGCGCAACTCACCATGCGATTGTCATTCCCTGGCGGAAGCGACGACTGGATCGATCATGTCTTTTCAGACGCATTTTCTTGGTTCCTACCTAGACAAACATAGTCATACATTTCCTTGGTCCTTATTTAGACAACCGTAGCTGGATCTACGAC
The DNA here is from genome assembly GCA_026122155.1 of Zymoseptoria crescenta. Taxonomy (NCBI): domain Eukaryota; kingdom Fungi; phylum Ascomycota; class Dothideomycetes; order Mycosphaerellales; family Mycosphaerellaceae; genus Zymoseptoria; species Zymoseptoria crescenta. Next base: position 17,866 of record JALRMM010000421.1, read on the forward strand.
AGAATACTTACTCTTTCCTACTCTCCTCCTGTCCAACAACTTGCATGCTTCAATTAGACGTCCTGCTGAGATATCTGCACAGTTATCAGCATGGCCTGCCAAGTCACATGCAGGCCTTTCTGAGATGTCCTGTCTGTTTACCTTCATGGCTCCGCTCAAAGTGCAATGCACGACTTGAGCCCGGTAGCTTGGGTTGCACACTCCAAGCCAGAGAACGGAAGAGCTATTGCTGCTGCGACGTTGTTGTAGAGATATCTATCATCGACTAATATCTTCATTCTCTCTCGCCCAGACTGCACGCTCCAAGTCACCAAAGTCCGACTCCTGCGGTGCAATTTGCGCGGGACCGAGGAGGTAATTGTACTCTTTTCAACGTGTCTTGGTCAGTTACCTGCGCGGCTCTTCAGAAGGCCTTACTCGGCTTCCTGTGCATCTCATAGAGACGGCCTACTGATTTGGCTGCAGAGGTTCGAAGCCGATCTGCTAGCATGCGTGTACTCGCTGATAAGGTCTCGTGCCGAATTGCAGACACGATGTGTCTTTCAACTGGCGGCAAAGAGCAGAGGCATAGGTTATGCAATATGTTGAGTCGTAATACACGGATCATCCGGCCGATGAGTGAGGTCAAAGAAGGAGTGAAGTCAAAGGAGACGATGCTTCCCCAGCCACAACCCCACGCTGACCCCAGCCGCGGCCCACGTGAGACCACGCGCAGCAACGACGACCTGACCATACCGTCACCACAAATCAACATTGAATCGCCAACTACGCTGCCACACGTGCGCATATGATGCCCAGCGCATCTTCGCCGTCACTCCTCCGACCATGTACCGCACCACGGACCCTCGATTCCGCCGGCGATTGAACGAGATCGGACAAACCCTCGAGTCCGCCAACGAAACCGCGCAGTCATCCCTGTACATCTTCTCACAGAGTTACATCAAACCTTGTTTCGGAGCGGTGGGAAACTGCATTGGGAACTGCGTCGATGCGAGTTGTCCCGGTGTGGGAGGGAAGCGGAACGCGAGAAAGGCGAGAGCTGCGAGAGCAGATCGCGCGGAGCTGAGCTTCGACTTCTATGACGATTGGGCTGAGGAGGAGCGAGATGGACTGCTGGGATGGGGTGGCGCGGACGACTTTGATAGAATTGTGAGCGGGAGTGGAGGCTATGGAACTACGGGTCCAGCGGTACCGGCGCAGCAACAGCCTGGGAGACAACGAGGCATGAGCTACCCCAAGGGTCGCAGGAAGAGCATCGGAGAAGGCGTGGACGCCGCGGTGGTCAATCAGCGGGGATTTTGGGGACGACTATTCGCGGGAAAGCCGGCGCCGTACAAACCTACAGTTGCGGATCTACAGGACCACCCGGGCTCGCGGTGGAGAAACAGGACCGAGGGCGAAGCTCTGCTGGGCGAGGAGGAGTCAGCATCAGATCGTGGCGGACGCCGTGCGAAGACGCATCGGCGGAAGCGCAGCGGGACACAGGCTTCTCAAGAGACTACGAGCAGTTATAGCAGTCGAGGAGACTTGTTTCCTTCGGACGAGGAAGGCGACGCAATACCACTGGATGACGAATTCGCAATGGTGCTAGAGAGGCGAGGGACGATGCATTCTGGACCAGAGACGGATTCCAGTTCTAACCCGGCATCGCATAAACGAGGCAAGCGGCCTAGCGCAGGCAGTCGTGCCTCCACGCGGCGGACATTTTCTTCGAGGAGTACACAGAGCGCGAGAAAGGGCGTGAGTCGGACGAGTTCGAGTGGGCAGCATACCCCTACAACGATCAATCGCGATGATCTTCCTGAAGCAACCGAGCTGGATTCTGGTCTTGTGCCAAAGGAGATACTCCGTCCCACTGCTGGAACAGATGTTGATGATGAGCCGCCTCAACTCGCCGAACTAGAGGCGCAAGAACGCCGAGTCGCAGAGGAAGAGGAAGCAGCTGTGCAGCGCAAACGAGAGGAAGCGTTACGAATAGCAGCGGAGCGAGGTCTGCCTCTGCATGGCTTGAGAACGTCGCAACCCGAGCAACCGTCAAGTGCTGGCAAATCTACGGATGTGGAAGTGACAACGAGAGAAATCTCATCGACAGCCCAGGAAGCTACGCAGTTGCCCCCGCCACTGCCAATGGAAGACGAAGAAGGTGAGCCAGCAGCTAACCCTGAGTCGGGAAGGAGTGCACGAAGTAGTACCAAAAGCGACGACAGTGCGGAAGGCCACGAGGAGGTCGAATGATCGATGCGATTCAGTAATAGACGCATTAATGGAGATGGCCTGGCTGTCATGTTTGAGTGTCAATCGTTCTAACGATGTCATCCCTTGCTCTTACCGTTTCGGAGGATCCTCCCACCCTATATGGTCTTCTAATGGCATACGTCGCACCTGGTTGCTGCTTGCCTCCCTTGGGACTTCTTGGCTATTCGGCTGACCTCGGGTCTTGAATGTTACACAGCGTGTGGCACGAACATAGCGCTGCTTGCCAGCTCCCCTGTCGGCCAAGTGACGGCTTGGCGAGCATCTAAAGAGACCGTGGACCTCGCCGCCTCAAGAGATCCTAACTTAGACTTTAGTGCACTACCTGGAAACGACACCACAGATCATCAAAATGCTACCGACCAAAACTCTTCATACCACCAGCATTCTCGTTTCAACTAGTACATCACGAACCTTCGCCTCATCCGCCTTCCGAGCCAATTCCACCATTCGCGGAAAGAAGTTCCATGGCCGAATCACCCCAAAGACGCCTCCACGTTTCGCCCCTGATATCGCTGTCTTCATTCGCAACCTCCTACTTCCAAACATCGGATCGTGGGAGCGCGAGAGCTATGCCGCCATCATGAGCAAGCTCCAAAGACAAAACCCCGATGTCAGGTTCACCCAGGAACGGGCCGACGCAGCAGTGCAGAAGGCTCTCTCGAGAAGCCTGCCCGGTCTCCAACGGATGACTGTACAGGCTGTACTGGACGGATCTAAAGCCGGCAAGGACAGGAAGGGCAGCATAGGCCATCTTAAGAGGATAAAAACCGAGTCCGAGGCTTATTGGGCGGAACAGGACGATCATGGCACGCAGTGACCATAGCCCGTACTCTCGTTCGGGCTCCATTCTATGCTACCGAGGTCCAAGTCGCGCAGTGCAGTCCGAACCGGACCATAGAGGCACGACTGTGGTTTATACGTTGAGATGGTGGATAATGCCTGTGGTGGGTTTGTCGTCCCAAGGAGGCTCGCAGGACAATCGGTCATTCGTTGACCGTAGAGCTCTGTCATCCCGGTCCAAGACACTTCAGGCAGCTTTTTGAGTACGCTGGGCGTATCTGCGATATTACCACCTCCTCTTCGAACGCTTCGTGGAAGGAGCAGGTATCCAAGTGCCGGAGCGGATCGTGTGCGTATGTGAGTAAGCAAGCCGGCTGTGAAGGATTCAAATGAAGAATCTCCTCAGCGATTGAGGGAGCATCATCCGACCGGCCTCTCGAGCTACTTCACGGCCTGCCTCACGGACTGATTGACCTCCACACCCTTGACTCCGTTGGCCATGGCCAGGACGTCGAGGAGCAAGGCAGACGACCTGGACGGCGGCGTCGTTTGTAAGAGCTGTCAGGAGAAAGAAGGAAGCGTTCGTTTCTTTGCATGCATCACAAAGCATCTGCAATGAGACTGCTCACTCCTTCGAGGCCGACGTCAACATGTCCGCCTTGATGATATCGGCACCACGCTCCGCCACCATGTAAACCGAACTGACAATATTTCTCGACACATTATTCGGGAACACGCTTGCGTAGTCAACTTGAAGCTTGTTGGCACCCGTCACTCGTAATCTTGTCAGAATCCGGCGCCTCACCATTGGTCCGTGTAGCTCTGAGCAAATGACGAAGCCATGGACAAGAACGCCCCAAGACTGCCAAGTGCCGGACGCCATCGACGCTTGTCAACCCTGATCTTCTGGAATCTTACCGTTCTGGGAAGAAACATCATCGATTACATAGTTCACAGTCGCTCTCACCGGCGCTGCACAGCTGAGGATGGCCAGCCACTTGACCGTCCGGTCGGCACTTCGAAAGTCCTACCAGCACAGTGATCGTCAACGCTACTATTTGAAATGCTAATGATTTGCAGATAATTGCCACTTGATTGGTGTGTACCCACCCGGATCTGCTACAAGCACAGTAATCGTCAGCGCTATCGCCGTACTTTGCGGAGTACAGCGTCCCCGCGTGTCTAAAGCATGTCCAAGGTTGCATTAGCCCTCAAGTCCATGCAAAATCTAACATCCGCTGTACCGCTTGCAGGCGACTGAAAGAGCAGCGACACCCTCTTTCGCAGATTTCGCCCACCAAACCCTTCTGTCATCATCATCCAAACATGCTCACCTTTGCTACGTTGCTGTCGGTTGCGGCAATACTTCCGCGCGCAATGACAGCTCCGGTACTGGAGGACCGGGCGGTCAGCGATCGCTTTACCTTGTACGACTTGCCGACAGAGTTGACCGGTCCTTGCGACTTGGAGGTTGGACAAGACGGCGCATCTTGGGGTCAGGTATGAGTTCCCGGCGTATACGGGTGTGCGTTCTGGCCTAATGCGAAAGTCCCAGGGCATTCTCAAAAACATTATTTTCCGCATCGACCCTGACACGGGCAAGATTGACGAATATCCGATTCCCTTCACCACCCCCTTGGATCCTAAGCCCATCGAACTGCCAGGAGTCGCCAAGTCGATCACTGACCGCACTGCGTTGAGCTGTGCGATCAGGAAAGGCGCAGACGGTAATCTCTACGCTGCGAATGGTATCCGAAACCAGCTTGTCCGTATCAATCCCACGACGAAGAAGATCGACATCTTCCAGAACCCAGACTTCAACGTGGCCGGAAACCTTCAGCCATTCAACGACTTGTTCACCTCCAAAGATGGCATGTACGTAACGGCGACGACGGGCAACGCATTCGCCATCTTCAACTACGCCACCGAAAAGTTCACCACCTACAACATCCCAACACCGGCCTCCTTGCCTCTCGGACTCATCGTCGCTTCCGATGAACGAGTCTACCTCGCCGAGTTCGGCGCCAACAAGATCCTGGTGTTCGACCCGAGGACCGGGCAAATCGACGAGTACCCTCTGCCCGAACCCGCTCAGTTCCCCACCGTGGTGCGAGCCGAGCGTGATGGCTACGTCTACTTCGCCTTGTTCATTGGAAACGGCATCGGCCGAATCAACATGAAAACCCACGAAATCGACATCTATCACACCGACCAGCCGCTCCTCATTGGGGCGGAGAATACCATTGACTCCAAAGGAGGCGTGTGGTACAGTGGTTTCACCGGCAACGTCTTGTCTCGACTCAACACGGACACTTTCAAGTACGATTATGTCACCCTGCCGGTCGGACTGGGGAAGCTGGGCTTCACAGGGCTGTTGGGTGGACTCCCACCTGCGGTCGACGTTGCGGTGAACTATGGACCTGGAGACGCGGTCTGGTTTACCTCGGTCCTCACCAACCAGGTGGGCAGGTACAACATCACCGGGTTGTACTGAGCGCACTATCGGATGATGGATAGTCGGTATTACAAAGATGTAGTTTTAAATCTTCGATTTAGTTAGATGAGAGTACATATTGCCGTACCTGCGAGTACGAGCAAGGTCTCAAATTGTCCTACTAATACTTCAGTACGACTGCGCTGTTCCTTTCAGGTTGCTTAGACCTAGTCCTCAGCATCAGCGTCCTCACGATAACACTCCAGTCGGATCCACGAAGTGCGGCACATCGACCTGGCAGAACGTCCCAGCAACGGGCAGCGTTCCATTGACGAAGTACTCCGCAATAGCCAAAGCCGTGCAGTTGGATGATTGGACCGTCGAAGTATGCCCATAACCGTTTTGAATCAGAAGTCCACTCCCCGCAAACGTATCACTCCCATTACGCGCGGCCGCCAAAGACGTGATTGAATCGACAATATTCCCCACGAAGAGGATGGGATTCTTGGCCGTGACGTGGAAATTGCCCTGGTAGCGTTCCTTGGCTCGGCACGGCCATTGTGAACAGAGCAGTGTTTGGTCACTTTGCGCGGCGATCACTTGACCGGCGAGGCGAGGACTTTGAGCCAACAAGGCTCGAGATATGCGTGCGGGCTCGGGGTAGGGTGATGTGCTGCGTAGACTGGTGTCGGAGCAGCGGATGGCGGGTATGGACTCGAGCTGGGCCATGTCGGGAAACGGCGTGCCTGCATTTGACATGAGAGCACCGGTGAGAATTGGTAGCAGACGCTCGTATTTCGTGAGATCGCGGCTCCAGACGGCGTCGAGGAAGTTTGCCAGAGTGGGCCACAGCGATGGACCGTACATGGAGTTTATGACGGCGGAATGAAAGGTCTTGAGGTCGAGAACGGTTGGCGGGGAAGTAGTGTTGTCGATACTGTACGGCACAGCGTTGGTGGAGTCGAACAAGTCGTAGATTTGCACCTGCAGGCTCTTCTGTTCGGTCGGACGGTTTGCGATGGGGCAGAGGTCGGGTCGAGAGACGCAACCACTGATGAATCCATCAAGAACAGCCTCCGTGGATGCAACTTGTCGGATGTCGCTGAAGCAGAACGGCATGTGAGCGGCGATTATCAGAATACGACTGTCAACCGCCGAACGTACCTGCCAGCGATGTACTCATGCGGGTCCAACACTCCATCCAGCACTATCTTGTCGACTTTGTCGGGGAACATGGCAGCAAAGATCTATCCCAGAGCCGTTCCGTAAGATGTACCTGGAAAGTTCAGCCTTACCCGACGCCAGAGCATTATATCATCAGTACTCACCATAGTAGCGAAGCAGACCGTCCTCTCCCAAGACGGTAACAATCTCCATCATGTCTCTTGCGGTATAGGATGTCCCGTCAAGGTCCCCACATCTTTCAGGGCGTCCTTACATGCAGCAGCAATGGCAGAGTTTCCGTTCCAGGTCTCTTCGAAGCGATAGTCAGTTCCTTGTGCTTCTGGAACGTTCGCTAGACGAGTGCGCTCTGTATCGTTTGAGAAGCAGACAGCGGGACGGGTCACGCCTGTGCCTCTGAGATGAATCTTAGGACAAGCTAGGTCGTATTTGATAGACACATCGGGTACCTCGGGTCCCAGGTCACAATGTCGTACCTGCCGCCAGTGTAGCTGATCAATCATCAGTATCTGTTCGCCTCCAAAAGAATGTTGGACCCACCGAGCCAGAATCCCTGCAAGAATATTGTAAGGCTCCTTCCGGCCGGCAATTCCGGGCCCTCCAGGATTCATGAGGAAGCTGCCTTTCGAAGGAGACTACACAGCCTAGAACTTGAGGAGGGTCAGAGTCAATGTATCGTCGCAATTCTTGTCTCCGTAGTCGAGCGGTACGGCGAGATTGGCACATTGAAGAGATGTGCTCAAATTTGCTGGAAGCTCGGGGCAGGGAATCCAATGTAGCGAGGTCTGGGTTCTGGTTTCGAACTTTGGCAGTGTAACTCCAGAAACCATGACACAGAGCATGGCTCCGGCGAGTGAGTGAGCTCTCATGCTGAGGAATGGGACGAATGAAGTCTTGAATGATCGTGTGCTTTCGGAAAGAAGTGCGAAGCCTATCGACAATGCCTCGATAGGACTTGAAAGACGACAGCGCAAGTGCACAGCTCATATAGTCTCGCAGTTGTGTCTTATTGATTTCGTTCCTCTGGCCAAGCCTTGGTCGATGACGTTGAGTCCAGGCTGCTGGAATCCTTTGCACAGCCCTGGTGGCCGACTCCAAAGGTATGATGAGGCAGAGAAGGCGTGTCACGTGCGGTTCTGCGTGAGCAGCGTCCATTCTAGCCATGCGCGAGCGCTCTGACAGCCACAAACTGGCGGAAAAGCGGCGGCCAGTCACTGATCGACTTGACCTGATAATCGAACAGACTTCCTTTGAGAAAGCTGGTTCTATACCACTCCCGTCGCAAATTGTTGCCTGAGGACGCTCAGCTTGCGAGCGGTGATGCAGGATCAGGAGTGATCAATACGCACTGGCCACGAGAGCATCAACGACTTCCAAATCATCGAGTCTCGGTTGCTTGAGCAGTGCGAGTCCTCGCTTCGGATGTGCGGCCTGAAGAGCTTGCCTTGATGCACTGGTATGCGTCTCTGCTGCTTGGTCTGCCGTACGCTGGTGAACTGCTCTCGATTTGCTGTTCGAGGGCTTGGAACTGGCAACGACGGGCTTCACGAATCGAACTGGCTTGGTGGCAGCGTACCCCGAACAATCTCTTCCTGCATCCAGGCACTTCTGACAAGACGGCTGAGTGGAATCGCACACGAGTCTTCGGCTCCGGCAGTACCAGCAAGACGCCCTCATCCTTGTCTTGTGCGTCTCGCAAAGGGCAACGACATCAACGTAGAGACCTGACCATGATGTTCCCGACTCCCGTGCGGCTTGAGGGTTCTATCCAACGAGCTGACAGCGGTACCCTTCGGTGCATCCGACAATTTGACGTCGGAGGATTCCAGTATCGAGTCTCGGCTTCCAGTCTCGAGTCTCGGCAACAACCCCACTGTCGGCAGACTGCTGTTGGACGACGAGAATTGGTTTTCGATGGGCTTCAACTGAGCTTTGCAAAGCATCAGACGCTGAGTTGCCGTGCAAGGAAACCCAAAGTGATGAGTTTGAGGCGTCGTGGTCAAGAGCAAGAGGGACAACATGGGTCCAATGTGTCTCGGTGCTTCAATCGTCAGGCACTCCTTGGACCCATCGCTGTTCTAGATGCCGAGACTCGATCAGCATTCCGCGAGCCGTTCTCTGGTCGGGACTGGACGAATCAACTGTCTTCATCCACCTGCGGAGAACATCGATTGAGTTGGCCCCATTGAGAATCAAGGCTGCATGGCCGTTATGAGGTACATGGTCTACCCTTGGCCTCGATTGGATCACATCCTTGCGGTCAAGACCGGTATCCCTTTGCAAACTCGTCGGGGTGGGTGTAGCTGACCTCCCAACGCTAAAACCTGAGCTCACAACGCTAGAGCTCGGCTCATATGCCAAAAGCGGAACTGTAAGCCGAAAATTGCGGGAGTAGCCGAGGGATATTAGGTGTAATGTTACAGCGCAGACGCCTAGGCGCATATGTTAGACCGCGCGCGAAGTTTAAGGGACGCTAAGCTACTAGCGCGAAATCGAAATTTTCTTCCCTTCCTTCTTCCTTCCTTGCTTCTACTCGCTTATTATAACCTTACTTATAACTACCTAGGTAAGTTATCCCTAACATTACTACTAACCTTATTATAGCTTACCCTTTACAGCCTCTACGATTACGCAAGTATAAATTTAAGACATCTCTAACCTTACTACTTACCTTTCGGCTAACCGCTATATACGAACCTTAAGATAAAGGACAATAGAGTACTCAAGTAGACTAGAAAACTAGCGGCTAGCGTAAGGTTAACCCGGACATTATAGGTAAGCTTATTGCTAACCTTATGTAGAAATACTATAAGAGAATAGTTAAGGCTTAGGGAGACGGAATACGGATAAGAGGTAAGGCTTTCGACGTAGTTTGTTGTTATCTCTAGCCTTATATGTAACCTCACTACTAACCTTATAGCTTATAGGACGACTATAAGCACGTCGAGATTCCTAAAGGCTAGGCGATCTACCTAATGCTAGAGGAATAGAAGTATAGATTCCCTAATATTATAGCTAACTTTATAGCTAACCGTATGTAGATACACTAAGGGAACCTTCGTATTAACCTTAAAGGACGAAGCTATCCCGACTCCGGCACCTCTAATAAATAAGGTAACAATAGGTATGTTATAACTAACGTCGCACCTAACCTTACGGCTAACTACATTATAGGCGCCGAATCTAACGGCTCGGAGGATTCTAATAGAGAAGTGTCTATTCCGAGATATAGCTTTAACAATTAGGATAAGGCTAGGCTATGCAACGTAAGCTTACGTATAACACTACGACTAACCTTATAGCTAACCTATTATATAGCACCGGGCTACTTCTTATATAAATATAAAGTAGCACGTGCGGAGTGTAGTAAGTATAGCCTAATATTATTCCTAATATTATAGCTAACCTTATAGCACCGTATTCGAGTTACTAGATAAGGCGAAGGCCGCAACGGAGTATATAAGAAGGGTAGAGACAGAGGATTCGACGATAACACTATTACTAAGACCGAGGGTAACGTTACTACTAATCCTATAGCTAACCTTATAATAACTAATACCTTATAGCTGCCTACCGCGTAATCCTAACTACGACGAATAAGAAGGGCGGATAGGCTAGTAACCTAGCCGCTAAGACGTATGCTTCCCTAATATTACGGCTAACCTTACCGCTAACCTCTCTAGTCTATCCTCCGCTAGGAAATCGAAGAAGCGAACAGCTAAGAAGTATGTTTCCCTAATATTATGCCTAACCTTACGGCTAACCTCTATAGCGCTCCCCCCTCTAAGAAATCGAAGAAGGACATTAACGCGAAGTCGGCGCCGACTATCGTCGATGTCGATAAGGAAACCGAGGATAGGTATGTTATCTATGTCCTTACGCCTAATATTATTACTAACCTTATTAGACCCCCTAGGAAAACTACTAGTAGCAAAGGCCTTAAATCTACATAGGCGATCGTAGCGGCTTAGGGTGCTATAGCTAGATTGTAACGTTATACCTAACCTCGCCCTTAACCTTATAGCTAATAATATCTAGCGTGCCGGAGACCTTCCCCCGATATAAGCAAGATATCCGTGCGAAGAAAGGCAAGAAGGCGTTAAAGAATAGAGCAAAGCCGCCGGTCGTCTATAAGGAGAAAGATATAACGTTATCGATAACACTATAGTTAACCTTACGGCTAACCTTATATAGCTTAACTATACTAACGCCCTCAAAATCGCTAAGAAGCATCTCGTAGCTAGTATGCCCTACGAGCCTTATGTAAATGCCTACCGCGACCGTAGTAACCTTATAGGTAGTAACACCGCTAAGTGCTTTAATACCTTCGAATGCTACGCGTAGAACTTGTTTAGTAATAGTTAGGCGATTAAGGAGGCCCTCGACTAGGATTCTCCGGTAGCTCCTCGAGGTAGATAGTAATACTAGGGTCGACGTTAGGAGTAACATTAGGGGTAACATTATCGGTAACCTCGCTAGGAAAGCCTACAGTTTTAATATCCTAGGTAGTAGTACCTTCTAGTAGAACAATTGAATTTTATGCACCTAATACTATATATAACCTTATACGTAAGCCTATAGTACAGCTTTTCTTGCCTCTACTATCCTAAGGATTTAATAGATAGATAGATATACTTATTTCTTTACTATTTTAATAGTCTAGTCTTATCTACTTATATCTCCTTATTAAGAGCAACGTAGTCTACGACTATTATATAGTAATCGGTAGCTAGGTTAATAACTCGATCTACTTATATCTATTTATTACGGCTAAGCTAGTCTATAACTATTAGATAGTAATAGACGACTAAGTTAGTAGATAGCTCTACGGAGGTATACTTAAAGAAATAGACGTTATAGACCTAGTAGGTTTTACGCGTAGACGTAGCCCCGCTAGATTCTATTAATAAGAGAACGCCTAATATCCCTAATATCTACTAGATAAAAGGTAATACTAATTCTTATAGAATTTAATATATAAACGTAAGCCCTTTACCCTATATACGGTAGGCTCGCGCTAAGTATTCGCTACCTTCTTAGCTATATAAGTAATAGTACAAACTACGGGAACGCTAGTATAAAGAGTAATAACGATAATAAGCACGAATTAATAACTAGGTAGAGTAATATATAGTAGCCCTTCGTAAGTACGTCACGAAAATCCAAAACGCAAGGCTAGCGAGCGCCTCGCTCGCCTCGCCCGCCTTACCCGCCTCGCGTAAAACACATGTCGCCGAGTACCTCGCTTATGCCTCGCTCGCGCCTCGCATTCTCTAAGACGCGAGCGAGGGACTTATCTATCGAATATCTACCTTTTCTAGATATAATATTTATATAGAATTAAAAAAGTAAAAGACAAATCGAGGGAAACCCTTTATACCGGCGCTATATAGTCGATTCGAAAGAGCGTAAGGCTCTTTCTCTTATCTCTTCCCTTTCG
>JALRMM010000422.1:0-29853 GCA_026122155.1 Zymoseptoria crescenta
AACGTCGACCCTAGTATTACTATCTACCTCGAGGAGCTACCGGAGAATCCTAGTCGAGGGCCTCCTTAATCGCCTAACTATTACTAAACAAGTTCTACGTATAGCATTCGAAGGTTTTAAAGTACTTAGCGGTGTTACTACCCGTAAGGTTACTACGGTCGCGGTAGGCATTTATATAAGGCTCGTAGGGTATGCTAGCTACGAGATGCTTCTTAGCGATTTTAAGGGCGGTAGTATAGTTAAGCTATGTAAGGTTAGCCGTAAGGTTAGGTATAGTGTTATCGATAACGTTATATCTTTCTCCTTATAGACGATCTTCGGCTTTTCTCTATTCTTTAATACCTTCTTATCTTTCTTCGCACGGATATCTTGCTTATATCGGGGGAAGGTCTCTAGTACGCTAGATATTGTTAGCTATAAGGTTAAGGGCGAGGTTAGGCATAACGTTATAATCTAGCTATAGTACCCTAAGCCGCTGCGATCGCCTATGTAGATTTAAGGCCTTTGCCGCTAGTAGTTTTCCTAGGGGGTCTAATAAGGTTAGTAATAATGTTAGGCGTAAGGATATAGGTAATATACTTATCCTCGGTTTCCTTATCGACATCGAGGATAGTTAGCGCTAACTTCGCGTTAATATCCTTCTTCGATTTCTTAGAGGGGGGAGCGCTATAGAGGTTAGCCGTAAGGTTAGGCATAATATTAGGGAAACATACTTCTTAGCTATTTGCTTCTTCGATTTCTTAGCGGAGAATAGACTAGAGAGGTTAGCGGTAAGGTTAGACGTAATATTAGGGAAGCATACGTCTTAGCGGCTAGGTTACTAGCCTATCCGCCCTTCTTATTCGTTATAGTTAGGATTATGCGGTAGGTAGCTATAAGGTATTAGTTATAAGGTTAGCTATAGGATTAGTAGTAACGTTACCCTCGGTCTTAGTAATAGTATTATCGTCGAATCCTTTATCTCCGCCCTTCTTATATACTCCGTTACGGCCTTCGCCTTATCTAGCAACTCGAATGCGGTGCTATAAGGTTAGCTATAATATTAAGGATAATATTAGGCTAGACTTACTACACTCCGCACGTGCTGCTTTATATTTATATAAGAAGTAGCCCGGTGCTATATAATAGGTTAGCTATAAGGTTAGTCGTAGTATTATATATAAGCTTACGTTATATAGCCTAGCCTTATCCTAATTATTAAAGCTATATCTCGGAATAGATACTTCTCTATTAGAATCCTCCGAGCCGTTAGATTCGGCGCCTATAATATAGTTAGCCGTAAGGTTAGATACGACGTTAGTTATAATATACCTATCGTTGCCTTATTTATTAGAGGTGCCGGAGTCGGGATAGCTTCGTCCTTTAAGGTTAATACGAAGGTTCCCTTAGTATATCTATATACAGTTAGCTATAAGATTAGCTATAAGATTAGGGAATCTATACTTCTATCCCTCTAGTATTAGGTAGATCGCCTAGCCTTTAGGAATCTCGACGTGCTTATAGTCGTCCTATAAGCTATAAGGTTAGTAGTAAGGTTATATATAAGGCTATAGATAACAATAAACTACGTCGAAAGCCTTACCCCTTATCCGTATTCCGTCTCCCTAAGCCTTAACTATTCTCTTATAGTATTTCTATATAAGGTTAGCGATAAGCTTACCTATAATATCTAGGCTAACCTTACGCTAGCCGCTAGTTTTCTAGTCTGCTCGAGTACTCTATTGTCCTTTATCTTAAGGTTCGTATATAGTAGTTAGCCGAAAGGTAAATAGTAAGGTTAGGGATATCTTAAATTTATACTTACGTAATCGTAGAGGCTATAAAGGGTAAGCTATAATAAGGTTAGCGGTAATGTTAGGGATAACTTACCTAGGTAGTTATAAGTAAGGTTATAATAAGTAAGTAGAAGCAAGAAAGGAAGAAGGAAGGGGAGAAAATTTTAATTTTGCGCTAGTAGCTTAGCGTCCCTTAAACTTCGCGCGCGGTCTAATATATACGCCTAAGCGTCTACGCTATAACATTACACCTAACATCCTTCGGCCACTCCCGCAATTTTCGGCTTACAGTTCCGCTTTTAGCATGTGAGCCGAGCTCTAGCGTTGTGAGCTCAGGTTTTAGCGTTGGGAGGTCAGCTACACCCACGATATAATGGCGTAGGAAGCTGCGCGCGTGCTCAATCCACCCCGCAAGACCGAGGCGCTGCCACAGGTAAAGCTCGTCAGAACAGCATCGCTTTGTTCTTCCCGTCTTCCTATAATCTTCCTCCCTCGTCCCCTCCACCTCCAAGAAGACCTACCTACCCTCCACCTAGACGCCGTCAAGACCACCCAGCATGTCCGAGACCTACACCCCCGAAGAAGTCGCCAAAGCGCACCGCGTGCTCTACACCGAAGGCATCAAAATGCGGTACCAAGTCGCGGGGAAAGCCTACGTCGACCAAGCCCTCGCCAACGCCGACAATCCCTTTTCCAGAGCCATGCAAGAAGTCCGCTCCCATCCCTCCCACCCTCCCTCCCCTTCCCCACTCCACTCCACTCCACACCTCCCCCTCCCTTCCGCTAACCCCCCACCGACCCGATAGTACGTCTCGGAATCCTGCTGGGGCTCCATCTGGACGCGGCCCGGTCTGTCGCTGAAGACGAGGTCGTTCCTCAACGTCGCGATGCTGTGCGGCCAGAACCGATCGCGGGAGTTGGCGACGCATGTGAAAGGGGCGATGAATAATGGGGCGACGGAGGAGGAGGTGAGGGAGGTGGTTTTGCAGGCGGCTTGTTATTGTGGCATGCCGAGTGGGATTGAGGTGAGTCTTTAACTGACTTTTGACGTGGTTGCTGGGTGGAGTCTTGGAGGGAATGGCATGAGGACTGCGGGCATGATACAAGAGGACGTTGTGCTGACTGGGCGTATTTTCAGGGCTTCCGAGTTGCGTGGAAGGCGATTGAGGAGTGGAGGGCTGCGCGGGGGCAGGAGGCGGAGAAGAAGGATGATGGGCATCAGGTGGATGAGCATCGGGAGTTGGATATTGGGGAGAGGTCGAAGCCGGAGGATGCCTAGTCGGGAGACGTTGTGTATAATGGGCATGGACCAACAAGTGAGAAGGCGAGAGATGGATATATGTGACGATATGAAGGCTGAGTGCCGAGAGAATGGATAATGCGACCCCTGAAGGTTGTGACTTTGGCTTGGGACGCAGCAGTATTTGGAAGGGTTCGCCTAGCTATGTTCTGGATGACAAGCATGTAACGAGCCTTCGTGAAGAACGAGCAGATCGAGAGCACTCTCGCCTTAGCAGCTCGTCCAGCACCACGCAAATCTCGGAGTTTCGTGCCCACTGTCCTTCCCAGTCATGGTAGTCTCGGCACCATGCCAGGTCTCTGCCTCAGCAGATTCTCCATCGGCAGGAAGTATCTCCTCCCGTCCATCTCCTTCACTCCCTCGCCAGCTTCCTCAGCAAATCGCTCCCATGTAAGCCACTCCCATCCCTCACATTTATCCTTCTCCAGCACCTCCGCCTCCACTCCCTCAATCTTCCGTCTCCCCACCATCCAGAGCGTGATATAATGCTTGCCTTCATCGGGCATGTAGTCGTTCGTAGCCGTCAGAAACTCGACGTCGATGATATCCAGCCCCGTCTCTTCCATCCCCTCGCGGATCGCGCAGTCGGTGGGAGACTCGCCGAATTCGAGGTGTCCGCCGGGGAGAGCGTGGGTGCCGGCTCCGTGGGAGCCTTTGCGGCGGCCGATGAGGAAGGTTGGGTTGGAGGGCGTGCTGGCCGCGGAGAGGATGAAGAGGGCGACGCCGACGCGGACTTGTGGTTGCGGTTGAGTGGCCATCATTTGCTTGCTTGCCGGGTGGACAACTTCAGGAAGAGGAGAAGGAGAGTGGTCTTTGGCAGTACAAGGAGTAGGATGGGATGTGTTATTCACAGCTCCAAGCTCAGATGAGGCTGTGTGAATGTCCTACCTTGCGTGAGTCGATGATGCCTCTCGAGATCCCATCTCACGTCGGCTTCGTGCGTGAGATATGAGCTCGTGATCAAGTCTAGCGAATGCACTAGCAGAGACGATCGGATGAAGTGAATGTCGTTGTATGTCCAAGAGAAGGAAATCCATCTCGACAGATCTCATGGTTCTAGTTCTACCACTGCCAAGACATCTGGCGGGGCGACGACGACCCTTGAGACCCTGGCCTGGCCCCAAAACGTCGCTCGATAACTCCCAACAATCTTCCAAGCAAACAGACACTCGACATACACACAGATACACCTCACTGTCCACACCACCACCACCACCACCACCACCACCACCACCACCACCCATATACCCCATACACCCCATACACCTCACCACCCACCATGGATCAATTCCGCGCCTTCACCAAGACCGTCTCCTCGTCCGTGACCCCATTCGCCAACCGCAGTCAGCAATGGATCAAAGAGCAGACCGGCAACGCGACCGAGAAGACCGAACTCCCTCACGACTACGTCGAGCTGGAAACCCGCATCGACGCCTTGAAGGCCACCCACCAGAAGCTGCTGGCCGCGACGTCGCAGTATGCGAATGAGGCCTACGATTACCCGCCGAACGTGCGCGAGAGCTTCCAGGATTTGGGAAAGAGCATCAGCGAGAAGGTGAGATCTTGTCGCATGGGAGGATGAGGACATACACAGCGTCATGGGACAACATGCTGATCACAACCCCTCTCCAGGTCAACCTCCTCTCCAAGGCTGGCACGGCGTCGGAAGCTCAAGCCGCGCTGACCGCACCGCCCTCCGCCAAACCCCAGCCCAAGACCTTCAGCCACGCCATCGCGCGCGCCTGCCTGTCCGGATCTCAAGTACGACCTCAACACCTCACCCCTCAACCCTTCGACCCTCTAACGACCTTCCAGACCATCTCCACTGCCACCCCTCAAGGCTCCACCGAGCAAGATCCGCTCTCCACCGGCCTCGAGAAGTTCGCCATCTCCAGTGAAAAAGTCGGCGAAGCGCGCCTCGACCAGGACGAGAAGATCCAGGGCAAGTTTCTCGCGGGTTGGTCCACGACTCTCAACCAATCCATCAAATCCGCCGACAAAGCGCGCGCCGCCGTGCAAAACGCTCGTCTCAACCTCGACGCGGTCAAGTCCAAGACCGGCTCGGGGAATGAGGCGGCTCTGACGGACGCGCAGAGGAAGAGCATCGAGGCGGCCGAGGACGTGTTTGTGGAAAAGGTGGACGAGGCGACGAGCGTGATGAGGAACGTGTTGGATACCCCGGAGCCGCTGAGGAATCTCGTCGAGTTGGCCAAGGCGCAGCAGGAGTATCATGTTCGAGCGGCGGAGATTTTGGAGGAGAGTGTCAAGGATTTGGAGGAATTACAGGTGGCTCAGGAGGCCGAGTGGAGGAAGGCGAGGGATGAGGCGTAGGAGGTAGAGGCGAGGGGGTGGTGGAAGAGGACGAGAAAGGGGAAGACTGGTCGAAGCATACGATCAGAGGGAGGACGAGGTTGAAGTTGGATACGGATGTGGACAATCTCTGCACACCGCGAGAGTATCGGTTGCTATGCGATGGATATACTGTGGACGCCTGGTCAAGTCCGTGATTCGCTTTCTTTCATTGAACGGAGCGCAGCGTTGGGCGATTTTCTTGCTCTTGGAATGGAATGGAATCTGTTTTCCCTTGGGCTGTTTCAGCATGACTTCTCGTGTCTTCGTCGTGTCTTGAAGAAGTGCCTTGAAGAAGTGCCTTGTCCGTCGGTCTGTATCCTGATCATACGAGGTACTTCGCGCCTCACTAACGTCTTCCAGGTAGAAGTTGGCTCACCACGAAGTTGGTAGCGTCAAGCGCTAAACCGTAAATGGAAGTGCTTTACAATGCTTAACTGATGCGGGAGGCTCCCGTAGTAATTATGCACTGTTATTTAGTAAGCTACGTCTTAATCGGCTTATCCTCAAAATCTCTACTATAACGTATTATAACTAAATATATGCCTTATATCCGCTATCTACGATGCTTAGACCTAATGCTAGTACCGAATAGAAGGCTAAGACACTAGCTAAAAAGAAGGCCACAATTACTAGGGCACTAATAGACTAGGGATCCGGCCGATAGACTAAGAAGCTAGCCTACGCTAATAACTACGATCTACTATATAGTACCTTTATAAATCGCCTTAAGGGCGCGACTTAAGAGCGCTATACTATATACGAGCATAAGAATCGCCTAAGTCGTACTAGCCGAGCCGCTCTTACTATCTATATTAATAGGATAATTAATATAGGCTTCCCTCCTATCTATAAGATAGTCCGGCTATAGGCTAAACAACTCTATTAACACTAGCTCGATTTCGACCGTAATAAGGAGCCTATTAGCGTTAACTAGCTAGCGGACTTTATTAGTAAACATCCTACGCTCTAGCTAAAATAGGTAACTACGAGGGACTCTAATCGATATACGGTAGAAGGAAACCCTTAGGTGTTAAAGGACTAGTTTAAACTGCTAGATATAACGATATAAGAGCTTAACGTATTGCCGGAAGATCTATACAATATAGACGAGACTAGCTATATACTCGGCATAGCTAACCGCGTTTATAAAGCTATATATAGAAGGTCGGCTACTACTACATTGTTCTTATAACTAGGCGTACGTAAATAGATTACTATTATTAAGGGGATTAGTTCTACCGGCTTATAGATACTACTATATATATCTTTAGAGTAAAGTAGATAACAAAGGGTCTACTAATAGCCTTTTAAGCACGCTTCTTAGATAAGGCGTTTCTTTCTATTACCGATAACGGCTAGAGTAATAGAGATAACGGCATAGCATAGTTGCAATACTTTAATACAACGAGCCTACTATCTACGCCTAGCTAGTAGCGATTGCTTATTATAGACGGCTACTCTACGTATAAGGATATCGAATTTATTAACTACGCCCTTACTAACCGTATATAGCTAATCTATCTACTAAGCTATTTAACGCACCTCCTATAGCTACTTAACGTTAGAATCTTCGGCTCTCTAAAGGCTATATATAGCTTAATACTACTCCGGATAATAGCTAACAAAGGACTAACGTAGGTTACGAAGGAGGACTTTCTAGATATTTATACGGAGATAAGGGCAATAGTGTTTAATAAGGCTAATATTACGGCTTTATTTAGAGTAATCGGCATTATGCCTCTTAATATAGAAGTAGTCCTTAGTAGGCTTCTATCTACGTTTACCGCTAACATCTTACTACTAGCTAAACGACGAGCTATAGCAACTTAGTTCGCACCGTCCGGCTCCTTCTTTATAGACGAGAACGTAGATACGCTACTACTAGCTCTACGAACGCCGTTACGTAAGCCCCTTTAGGATATTAGCTCGCCTTAGTATACGCCGGCTATATACTATTGTTTAAAGCGGACTACGAGTAAGATAGAGCTAGCCTACGACCTCTTTAAGAGGCTTAGTAAAGGCATACCTAAGAGGATTAGTCGGCTCTATAAGTATGTAATTAAGGGCATTACCGTTATTATAGACACGGTAGACCTCTTACTCGCTAAGAATCGATAACTCCGCGGTAGCTATGCTCGTTTAGTATAACGGAAGTCTACTAAGAAGCTCGTTACTAAAGGACAACGGTTTAATACTACCTTCCGTAACGCGCTACTCGTAGAGTTAGCTAGTAAGGAATAACTAGACGCTACCGTTAAGCACTATGTATAACGTATTATCGTACTAAGAGCGGTTAAGACGATAAGATAAGGGCTTATATAAGTACGTTAGTTAGCCGCTAGTAAGGAACGAATACGATTAAACAAGCTAGTAGCTATCTTTAAGGCTAAGAGCTAGTAGAAGGATGCCGTGTATTAGTAATAAGCTACTACTATCCTTTCGAGAGGACTTAGTAATAAGACATTATAGATACAACGTGCTAGTACTAGCCGTTAAACGTACGCTTAACCGCGTTAATAAGGATCTTACCGTATAGAAGGTAGCTAAGAGTACGGCTTATATCGCTTACTCCGTATAGAAGGAAACGGTAAAGAAGGAAACAACTAATATAGCCGATAAGGTAGCTATAATAGAGGCTATCTATACTAAAGCGGACATGCTTAACAACGTAGTAATTAATTACTTTACTACCCTCGGAGCAGTAGTAACACTAGTAGCGATCGACTAGCTAGCTACTAGTAATATAAACGATAAGGCGGAAGATAAGGGCAATAGTACTAAGGACGATAATATCGAGCCCTTCTACCCTTACTAGCTCGATCTAAGGCTTTACGAAGCCTTACTACTACCTTCCTTACTACCGTCTAGTAAGGGAAGCTATTAGTATACTAATATTAAGCTAGAGCTAGCTCTCGAAGAGCGGCTAGAACGAGATAGCGGTTTTAAGCTATTCTAAGTCGATTAGCGCTATAAAAAGGGCTTTCTTATTAATACCTATTAATTATTCTTATCTAAGCGACGCTTCTAATTAGCTAATAGCTTGTTGCCCTTACTATCGCTATATTTAACTATAATAAACGTAAGGAGGAGGTTATGCTATATTTAGCCCCTCTCGGTAAAGCCGGCTTAAAAACTTTATAAGATTTTTTCGACACTACTACCCTTCTTTATATAGAGTTTCTTTATCGCATACTAGTAAACAGACTACGCGCTTTTATTTGCACTACTTAGAATGTTAATGCGACGTGTGGTTGTTAAGCAACGAGGTGGTAGTATTGAATATAATAGAGGGGGGGGAGTGCTAAGCCACGCTACCAACTTCGTAGTAAGCCAACTTCTACCTGGAAGACGTTATATTCTATCACACCTCAGGGCACCCCGGTCGCGTTTCAGATTGCGACTCGAGAAAATCCCTCATACGATTCATGAGAAGCATAAATTACTTATCCTACAGTCCCCCCTACAACTTGAACCTCCTCCCCTCGAACGTCAACACCTCAGCACCAACACACAACAGAACCACGATCAAATCCAACTCCAAAACGACCCACCACAACCACGCCAACAACAACAACAACAACAACCATGTCCACCTCCACCCCCACCCCACCCACCATCCACGCCAAAGCCACCGCCTTCGCCGCCTCCTACGCCTCCGCCATGCACCTCGCCCACCACCCCTCCACCGCCACCATCCCCACCGTAGCCGCCGCCCTCGCCGCCCACTACGCCCCTCACTTCACGACCTTCGCCCTCGGCACGACCTCCCGCATGGGACCCGACCCCGCCGCGCAGGTCGCGCACTACCTCGCCCTCCTCGCGACCGCCGGCCTCGGCTTCCACATCCACGTCGTGAGCTCCGAGGTGCGGGTCGTGAGCGCGCACGCCGCGGCCGTGTGGATGACGTTTCGCATCGAGGTGCCCGGAGGGGAGGGGGAGGGGTGGGAGTGGACGAACGTTTATGGGTTTCGGGAGGGGGGGGTGTTGGAGGGGGTGGGGGTGGAGGGGAAGTGGGAGTTTGTCGTTGCGGATCAGGAGATGGAGGGGTTTTTGAAGAGGAGGCCGGGGATTTTTGGGACGGGACCGGAGGCGGGGGAGGGGGAGGGGGAGGCGTAGAGGGGGAGAGCGCTTGTTTCGCCGCGTGCGTCATTGGGAACGCGACATCTTCGTCCCAATGCAACCCAATGGTCGAGAGACCGGAGAAGAATTGTCGACGACGACGACTTGTCGTTTGAACTTCGCCTTTTCCACCCAAAACGCAAAGGACCGACTGGATATATAAATCATGGAGGAGAGAGAGAGAGAGAGAGAGAGAGAGAGAGAGAGAGAGAGAGAGTCTCGACCGTCGCGTACATAGAAATGGCTCGCGGCTGCATGACCAGCCCACTCAAGCATGCACACGACGCCCGCCCAAAGCACGCATACAAACGTCCGAGACGGAGGTCCAAGCCTCGGAGACTTGCAACGAACGAGTCACATTGCGCGGACATCCAACTATCGATCGCCATCCGCTCCAAGACAACGCTTCCAACCTCGCATCATCACGATCAATAATGCATCATACAGCTGCCGACGATACTCAGCTGCGATACCCCGGACCTCGACGGCGACACACACCTCCGCTCACAGGCCCTCCCACCTGTGCACTCAAGCAAGTCCTCCTCCTCACCATCCTCCATCCCTCAACCCGACGGCTCTCCCGAATCCTTGAACCCCTCTGCTCCCCTCTCCCTTCTAAAGTTAGACCGAGCACTTCGACCACGCGTGAGAGTCAAAGCATAGCTCCTCGGCGACAAACGATGGGACAGATACCGAGGATAGTCCTGAGCTTGGTCTTGCTCTTGCAGCGTCGGTGCTTCTTGCCGCTCTCCAGCCCATGGCGTAGGCGGCATGCGGCCGGCCACAGCTGAAACCCACTGCTGAGACTGTGCCATACTCTGCTGCACCGAAGCCGGAATCTCCATCCCAGCTGGGGTGGACGAAGCAAGCGCCGGGTGTCGAAACGCAGTGGCTGCTGCCTCGGCCTGCTGTTCGCCAGCAACGACCGCCGCAGAAAGAATGTTCTCTTGTTGCGGTGGCAAATTTTCGAACGGAGTTCCTCGGTACACAGTAGACCTTCCAGGCTCTGGACGGTAATTCGATAGTCCAGCACGAGCAGCTCTCTCCGCCCACGTAATCGACGGATCCTCCACAATTTCGGGCACAGCTCGCCGTACCACCGCCGCAGCACCGACCCCTCCCCTCTCCTGCGAACCATTCGTCGCCAAGCGCAATTCATCAGTGCTAGCACCATTGGCAGCAGCATCCATAACCCGATATCTCCGCATTCGCCTCTCCCCCTGGCTGGCTTTCGCAGCGGTAGAATCCACGAGCTGTGGGACGCAGCTTCTGCAGTAGTGCAGTATGTTCTTCGGGAGCGGGATCCGGTCATAGTCAGGATAATAGCACACTTGGTGTTGCCTGCGAGCGCAAGAAATGCATTCCAATATCCAGCCATCTGTCCATGGGCAGTTACAGATGCAGTCGATCGGAGCTTGGTTGGTGGCAGCAGCCTTGTCGTTGGCTGTAGTAGCCAGACCGGTGTCTGAAATCCTGCTTTGTGGGCCAGTTTGAATCGCAAACGGAGGAAGGAATGGAGCAGCATGTCCAGCAAATACGGTGGTTGTAGCAACGAAGTTGGAAGGCGGCTCAATTCGCCGATCGACACTAGGTCGTCCTTGAAGCTGGCCACTTGCCGGAACAGTAGTACTCATGGTGTCAAGGTTGTGGGGTGAGATCGAGCCCGAGCCCTGCAACTCGGCAGAAGATCGATCGATATCCATCGCCCCGGAGGACGAATCATCATCGTCGTCGAGCCCACTGTCTCGCAAATTGTCCGGCGGATCAGGCATTCGCAAAGAGAACGCTCCCCGTTGCGGGAACACGGCCGATCTTTTCGTGGACTCGGAGTATCTTCCCAACAATTTCTTGGAGCCAGGAGGGTGTGTGACTCTCGGCTGTTCAGAACATTGGCGAGGTACTGGCGGAAAGTCTTGAGAGGGCGACTCTCCGGCCGTGGCGGATGCTGGGACGGAGACCGGCTGATTTGGTAGACAAGGAGGTAGCGAATGGCTGTCGACTCGATCAAACAGGTCTTCGGGATGATCGATACTGAATGAAGCAGCCGACAGCGAACCTGGCGGTTCTTGAGATGCCGCATGGCTGTCCGCTCGATGAAACAACTCTTCCGGCCGATCAATACTGAGCGAAGCAGCCGACAGCGAATCTTCGGGTTCCTGACTTCCCGGAGGACGAACACTGGACCTAGTCAGCTCCCGCGCATTCATTCTTCCATCCACTGATCAACATACCGCCATTCAATAACACCATCCTCTCTCAACGCCGAAATGTCAAAAGACGCGGCATGCGGTGTCATATCGTGTATCCGACCGCTGACCTCTTTCGTGATGGTGATGTTGCATCGATGGAGCAACATGTAAAGCATCAGCGCTTCGATGGTGTGCACCGCACGAAGTCTTCCCTCCTTGGACCAGATCTCCCGCCCGCGGGTGAAATTTTGAATGTAGGACACGTGAGCTCGTGTCCACAATTGGGAAAGAATGAGTGGCGTGGTCGGTACGTAGGCGGGGTCCTCTCCCGTCGTCTCCTTTGCGGAAGCTCGAGCGGTGTTGATGAAGAGCTGGATCAGCCCGAAACCGAACTTTCCAAGCTTCGCGTGAGTCAACTCCTCGCTGTCGGTCAGCCAAGGGTCTCCCCACTGAGCGACAATGTTGGACCACTCCAGGATGTCCGTGGGCGGATCATCGGTGGTGTCTTTACCAGCGGGCAATTTCTTGTCGCTCCGTTGCTTTTGCTTCGGCTTGGGATATATCGCCTTGTCCAACCAATTTCTATAGACCTGCTGCATGGCATTCATGCCCAAGTCCGGTGGAATCAATGTCAACCCAACCCTCTCAACTCGTATGTTGGACGGTTCACCGACATCTCCTTCCGGCTCTGCGCCTTGTTTTTGCTGCTTTGTCGGCGCTCCTTGAGTCTCAGCAGATGGAGATGACAGACGCTTTCCTTTCTTCTTCGCCCGCGTATTCATCGCTATCGAGTCGGATGGCACCTCGTTGGAAGAAGATTCTCCAGGTCCAGCTGTGGTGGTAGAAGTGACGAGCCCGGTGACCGAGTCTCTGGTCTCAGTTGCTGGCGGACCAGCTGGAAGAGACCAGCGAGGTCGCTGAAAGCCCGGGTGACCTGGCTGAGCTGACGCCTCCGCGAAAGATGACGACCGCAAGAAGCTTTCGTTCGGCGCATATCTGATATCGGCTTGACTCAAATGGCGCTCGATGTGAGCTTCAGCACTGATCGAGCTAGCTGGGATCTCGTCGTGAGGCCCGATCTGTCCGGTCGAGTCTCGCTGTAGACGAGCGCGGGAAGCAGCTGGCGGCGGAGGAGGTGCAAATACTTGCAGCGGGGTGATGGTCTCCTCGTACATGCTCTGTTCATTCTCGCCACGTATGTAATTGCTTCCTTGATTACCATCAAAAATGATCGCACCATCGTTGCCTGATGTCCTGGTAGTGTCCTCGTCCTGAGCCGGCACAACGGTTCTGTTGGGGGCAGCTCTTGCAATCGTGTCATCGTCCCTTGCATACACAACCTCGGGACCTTGAGCGCTGAAGGAGAATCTCCCGGGATTTTCAAGGGCCTGACTTTGGGTTTCCACGGATTCTTGCGTCAAGTCGATAGTTGGACCAGTCTCGGCGGTGCCTGCGACTTCGTCGCTCTGGTCGAAAGTCTCGGGCGCCTGACCGGCCGCATTCACAGTATGTGCAACAGCTCCATCTTCGATTCCCGTCAGGTCGGCATTTGCGACATTGCCAACCTCGCCTGTCGTGAAGAAACCGGGCCCTCCGTCGTCGGTGGTATAATAGCCGCGCACCTCCGCCATAATGTCAAAATCTTCATCGAACACCGCCATGTCAGGGAGAGTCATCGGCCCCTCTCGCACGTCCTCGTTCCTCCCATCTGCACCGGCTCTTGTGGCCACATCAACTCCAACGTCTTCTTCTCCGACATAACCCATCGCGTTCCCGTCCGCGAATTCCGATCCATTCCAACCAGTGAATCCTGCTCTCGAGAAAACTGCAAGCCATCCGCCCGGCTCATTTGGGGTGCGCAGAGCGATGGTCCAATTTGCAAAGTGTCTGATGGCATCCTCTCCTACAACCCGATGCGTATTGACGTCTCCGTGGAATGCAAAAAGGGTGCCAATACGAGCATCTATCATATTGAGTTCGCCGGGAAACTGCATCACAAGTTCGCCGTTGACATCAATGAGATCGGCGACAAGCGAACTGGCCGTTGGGAGATCGTAGTCACTCAGTGCGGGCATGTCGAAATGATCGAGTTCGGCAGCTTGCTCCGCTATAGCAGTGCTGGGTAGCTCAGCCATGTATTCTTCTCTTGCCGACTCGCGTGGAACTGCCAATAATTCTTCCACCGTCCTGTAGTCCCCATCTTGACTGTAGATCATTCGTCGCTGCTCGCTCCCGGGCTCCCCCTGAGGATCTCTGGGAACAGTCTCAAGCGTTGAAAGTTCCCTGGTCGGCGCAACAGGCACGGGCGCCGGCCGCTCCGTAGGATGCAAGGGCGTTGGCGGCGACACGGGCAGTGGAGATGCAGAAGCTTGCGCTCGACGAGGCTGACGGCGGCTAGCATTCTGCGTGGACAGCTGAGAGGGGTCGACACTGTCCGGCGTGGCAGGTATAGACTGTGGTTGAGATCGAGTTCCAGTATTGGGGACCATCACGGGCGTCTCCACTGAACGACCACCGAGCTGCTGGTAAGGATGTATTTGCGGTGGGCCTGGACCATAGCGTGTCGGGGTGCCAGATGGATAGGCCGGATGAGGTAGGGCGTGCCAGAGAGCTGGAACCGGACTGTTCTGACCAACTTGACCGAGTGGAGAGGGAGGCACTTCTTCAGACGAAAGCGGGACTGACGAAGAGGGCAGCTCATCAGAAGGGTCATCCTGGAATGTGGTGACGGCGCCTTCGAAGGACTCGATAGCAGACACGGCAGTTTGCTGGGAAGACGGAGCAGGCGCCACATCGATCGGTGTTTCAGGGATGGTTACTGCAGATTGTGGCAGTGGCGAAGGGGACGAGAGATCGATCGGAGTTGTTGGTATGGTAAGGAATGCTGGCGACGTGAGGTCAATCGGCGAGGGCTGTTCGAGCACTGCTTGATTGGGTGCTGTCGGATCAGGTACTGCTTGTTCAGGCGCTGGGTGCTCAAGATCTGCTTGCGACTCAGCCGAAGAGTTCTGAGCCGACAAGGTCGCTGCAGGCCCTCCGCCAGCATACATCGATCGTCCCAGCGTCGCCGCCGACGGGAATGCGGTCCCCGGATAGAGAACAGAGCTGGCTGCTCCATCCCTTGATCTTGATGGCCCCGCGGTACGCGAGTCCGGCGCCGATGGAGGAATAGTATTCGAGTTTGCCCTAGCCGGTGCTTCACCTCGCTGCCGCGCAGAGGGAAGCTTGAGTGCAAAGTTAGGCACTGGTACAGACGACTGGTCTTGTGCTTGACTGGCAGTCTGCACCGATGGAGGAACCGTATTCGATGCAGCCGTAACCGGTGCCCTACCTCGCTGCCGCGCAGAGGGACCAATGAGTGCAAAGTCGGACACTGTGAAAGATCCAGCTGGAGACCGAATGGCAGCCCGCGCCGATGGAGGGATGGTCTCCGGCGCTGCCCCAGCCAGGGCTTTACCTCGCTGCCGCGCAGAGGGAAGATTGAGTGCAAAGTTGGACCTTGGAGGCAACTGACCCTGCCCTTGGCCGATGATCTGCACCGATGAAGGAAAGGTCTCCGGCGCTGCCCTAGCCGGGGCTTTACCTCGCTGCCGCGCTGAAGGAAGATTGAGTCCAGCATCTGGCACTGGAGGCACAGGACCTTGAGACTGACTAACAGTCTGCAACGACGAAGGATTTGCGCTCGAAGTCGCCGTAATCGGAGCTTTGCCTCGCTGCCGCGCGGAAAGAGGGTCAATCACAGAATTCCACACTGGAGGGATTGAACTTCCGATAGCCTGCTGTGGCATCGAGCTCATCCCAGCAGCCACAGGGGGTACGCCTCTCCCGGACGATGTAGGTGCCATCTGGGATGCAGGACTAGCTATGATGGCAGAGGCTGGCAGGCGGGGCATTGCGCTCGAGGGCGCGGTCACCGGCATCTTACCTCGCCGCCGCGCAGAGGGAGGGTTGAGTGGGACATTCGACGCGGCAGGCATTGAGCTTCCAACAGCCTGCTGTGGCATCGAGCTCGGCCCAGCAGGCCCAAAGACGCCTGGCCGGGACGATGTAGATACTATGCGCGATGCCGGACCAGCGTTGGAAGTAGAGGCTGGGAGTCGAGGGGGTGTATTCGAAGCCGCCGTATCTGGGGCTTTGCCTCGCTGCCGCGCAGACGAAGTGCCGAGTCCAAAGTTCGACGCTGGAGGCACCCGTTGTTGTGGTCGATTGATAACAGCGTCCACCGCCTGCTGTGGCATTGCACTCGACCCCGCGGCCACAGACCCGCCTTGCTATGACGACGCAGGTGCCGTGTGGGATGCAGGACCAGCATCGAAAGCAGACGTGAAACGATCAACTATTGCTTCATAACCAGCTAAAGCCAGATCGCTCGGCATCATTGCGAGAGAATCTAGGAATGCAGGCCCGGATGATGGAGCTGCGATGGGTTCGGATGACATTGGACTAGACTGCAACGGTTGAGGTACTCCAGCCGGCAGGATTGCTTGCGGCTGTTGACTTGAAGCCAGACTCGTGGCTGCAGCTCCTGCTGTTCTCGCGCGTGTGGCATTCGCAGCAGCAAGGCGTGAGGCATTGTCCATGTGTTGCTGTACAAGATCCCTGCGCATATATCAGCAATGTTCGTAAGCCTACACTAGGAGGCATCATACCGCATCGGTATAGACGGATATAAACACAGCACCTGTGCTTCTCTGCATGCCTCACACCGAGGTCTCTCTTTGCTACATTGAGCTCTCTTACTCCGACATCTTTGGCAGGGTCTATTCGCTGGATCCGGCTGGCTTGAGGTCGGAGTCGCAGCTGGAGGTCCAACCCTTGTAGGCTTCTTCGCCGATTTACGTCGATACTGCGGCGTATGGACCACCTGTCCGGGGGCAGCTACAGGCGTACCTTCTCGGTATGTTTGTCCATACGAGCGTGTTGTAGTCCCAGCGGACTGTTCTCCACCTGCCGAGAGGACGGGTTCCCCAGCTGGAGCTCCAACCCTGATAGTCTGTTTCCCCCATCCACGTCGATCCCGTGGCGTATAAGTCTCCTGTCCGGGAGCAGCTACAGGCGTGCCTTCTCGCCATGTTTGTCTGGACCGTTCCTTCCTTCGGGTGGATTTTACGACCTCTGCCGAAGGGCCCAGCTCAGTCTGCCTCAAGGATGGAGACGGACGACTTGATCCTGCGGTGGTAATGGTAGCGTCTGTGCGGACGGGTCTTTGGCCTGGGGATCCCGTGGCTGGTGTCTCTGATGGCGCTTGTGGAGTAGCTTGGCTCGTTGTCGCACGATCGCTACCGCTCGCCTGAGCGATTGAAGGAGACGGTGGGTTGACTTCGAGAGTTCCAGCCATATACACACGCTGTACTGGGGGCGGAAACGTTGGGACCGGATTCGAGTTGCCGATAGGAAATGGATACAGCGATCCAGAGGCAGTCATCTTCGGCGTGAGAGACGAGGCCAGGGTGTTCGGTGGCATTTGATGCCCTGCTCCAAGCATCTCTGCTTGCATCTTTGCTTGCATCTCCTGGGCTTTGATGCTCCGAAGTTCGTCCCTTGCGATTTTGATTTCCTCAGCTTCAACGCGTGCGGATTCCTTCCTCAAAGCTTCGGCTCTATCAGCTTCGAAACTGGCGATTCCTGTAATCATGTCCCCGACCAATCGGTCATCGTTGAACGTCTTTGGTAATGGCGTTGGAGCGTTATCCCTTGCAGTATCCAATGTTACCAATGTATTGTCCGTGTCTCGCTTTGTATCCGGATCATACGGCGTTTGACTGTTTTGGCTCTGTTCGGGTGGAGCGGGGAGATGGAGAGGGGAGGCCAATCCGCTGATACTGTAGGCCGACTGAAGGTAGGGAGGTTGAGCTACCGGAGGCGCATCGACCTTTGTCCGTGCTGCTTGGTTTGCAGTAACGCCAGTCACGACATTACCACTGTTGTCCATCGGAGAGGAGGACGAAGGATGTTGCGGGACCGGATGTTGAGGAACAGGATGTAGTGGGACAAAGTGTATGGTATCAGTGTTGTAGCCGTATACGGGCCGCGTGGGTCCCGTTGGTCGTTGCGATGACTCCGAGGCCGCCGACACATTGCCGATGTTGTCTTGGGCGAAGGACGAAGACGGGTTCACAATCGCTGCATCCAGACCGCCGGTGTTCTGCGATACGGCAGAACTGCTTCCTGATGTATCGTCGAAATGCATCGGCGTGACTTGAGTGGGAGCCGGACCTGCCGATGCATCGCCAGTAGCGTTCATCCCGATGGATGATGTAGACCTGGATGCCGTGGCAGGTGAAGGGATGGTCCTGTTGACTGCGGAGCCTGCTCCAGTAGCGTCGAGTGAAGCTCTTCTATCCAAAAGCGCCTGGGAGACGGGACTCGAGGGCGGATTGATCAATGCATCTTCGATTGCTCTTCGCTCCGCCGGCGTCCAGTGGATCGGAGTCAGACCGCCGATATTGAATGCGAATGGCGATGGAGGCGGACCGGGGGTTGCACGGGAAGCGGCCTCGGCGGCCGCCAACTGCCGGGCCAATATCGCCGCGTCCGCAGCTACAAAATCGTCGGGGTCCAGGACTGTGCGATACCAATCGATCGTACCGACCCGTCGTGGTGCCGGCGTGGTGGGTTTGGGAGGGGCCCCGAAGCGCTGCTTGAGGTTTGAGGCCGACCTGAACATGGATTGATACCCGACGTCTGTGCTGCCGTGCTGTGGGGGAGCGCCATCGGGTTGCTCGACTGATGGGTTGAGAATCTCTCCTTGAGGCGACGTATTGTCTGATGGTCGTGTCTGAACCATGTCGAAGTTTTGCGCCGCATAGTCGCCAGCGTTGTCTGCCTCCTCTGTCCCAGCTGGAATGTCTCGCTGAGTATCGCTGACGGTCTCAAACGCCGCGGTGGGTTCTGGCGGAGCGGCATCGGCGTTCTGGACTGGTGTACTGAGAGGCTCTTCTACCGGCGAAGTATCCCAAGAGCGCGGTAGTGGTGTCTGAGCTGCGTCCGGGACTGTCGCTGTCTCCTCGCCAGTGTCATCCACCTCCTCTGTTCCGTTCTCGGGTATAGCATTGGTCGGCGCCTCTTCCAACGACGGATCAGATGATGAGGGTGAATTGGACGATATCGAAAGCGGTGATTGAACTGTTGCAGCTGGCCTTGTTGCTTCGGTGTCGCCAGTGGTCCTCGGTCTCAGGCCGCCGAGCCTGGACATGCTGGACTGTTGCGAAGGGAACGCTGGAGGGTTGCAGCAGCCGATAGGAATGGGATTTTCCTGCTCTTAATATGTTGTAGTCATGCTCTCTGGGATGGAAATGCTGGCAATTCGCATGTTTGCCGTTGGTGAGTGACGCTATGAGGTGGTGGATCGAGACCTGGCGTTGGGACGGGCAGCGGAGGAAGGTAGCCAATGGAGGAGTCAACATCACCTTCGTTGTTGCGTGGAGACGGCGAACTTGGGACTGGAAATTGGATCATCAATCATTCGACATGTACACCTCGTTGCAAACAAATCACACTGCGGTTCGATGTCAGCACCCAGTCGTCCAACGATCAAGTGGGAATACGTACTATCCCCCCAGGCCTCATATCTCTCGACCACATCTATAATTTGCTCTTCGCATCTCCGATCTCAATCACCAACTTGCCCAACTGACTCCCATTCTTCATATCCTCAAACAACGAATCAATGTCCTTCAAGTTGTCAATGCCCTTCACAGTCCGATGCACCAGCGGCCTCAACTGCTTCTCGTTGACAAACTTGACCAACTCCGCAAACTCCTTGCGCGACCCCATCGTGCTGCCGCGGAGCTCGATGTTCTTCAGCACAGCGGGCATGAGCCAGGTCATCTTGGGCGACACCGTCATGCCGTACTGCGAAATGATACCTCCGTCCTGAGAACATCACTGTCAGCACGACAGATCCTCAGAACGACAGCAACGACAAGACACAACAAAAACTCACCCTCAACAACTTCGCCCCCTTCTCGACCACATCCCCTCCCGCCCCATCAATAATCGCATCCAACTTCTTCCTCCCCTCCGGCAGCATCCCCAACAACCTCTTCTCCCACCCCTTCTCCCGATAATTCACCCCACCCCTCGCCCCCAACTCCCTCGCCCTCGCCAACTTCGCCTCCGAACTACTGCTCACAAACACATTCGCCCCCGCCGCCACCGCATACAGCAACGCCATGACCGCCACCCCGCCCCCGATCCCGGTCACCAACACATTCCGCCCGGGCATCGCCGCCCCGGACTTGGTGACCACCGCCCGCCACGCCGTCAGTCCCGCCAACGGCAACGCCGCCGCTTCCGCGTCCGTCAAGTGCGCCGGCGCCTCCTCCACCTCCCCGGCGTCGACTCGCACCACCTCCGCCGCCGTGCCCAGGGGGTTCAACTTCGTGCCCCCCAGAATCGCGTATCCCGTCTGACTCTCCGGTCCATCCGGACTGTCCTTCCACCCATGTCCCGGGTTCAGAATCACCCTCTTCCCCAACCACTTCTTCGCGTCCGGGGAGGTGCCGGTGGAGGTGACGACGCCGCAGCCGTCGGCGAGGAGGGGCACGCCGAAGCCGATGGCGCCGTAGAGGGCTTGGCGGATGAAGAGGTCGCGGTGGTTGAGGGCCGCGGCGGAGATGTGGATGATGAGGTCGTTGGCGGAGGGGGTCGGGGTGGGTTGGGTTATGGTGGAGAGGGGGTAGTAGACTTGGCCGGGTTTGCCGTCGGTCTTGGTGATGACGAGGGCTTTGGGCATGGTGGTGTGGTTATGGTGGTTGGTGGTGTGGATTGAGGTGGGAGACGGTGCTGTTGGTCTGTTCGGTGAGTTTGAGAGAATAAATATGCACCTACGATATTGTGGATGTGCAAGATTATACAGAAACGGATTACAGACGTGAGGTCGATGTCCCTCTCCCCCCCTCTCGGATCGTCGCTGGTATGATGTCGTTCGAACGGAAGCTCGAAGCTCCAGCACCGCACCGAACCGAGGCCATTGAAAGTCACGTGCACGATGTGGAGACTATTCACATCCTTGTCGACGATTCAATGCCAACGACTCGACTCGTTCGTGGGTGCAATGAGTGAAGGGGCTCACGAGGAATTGGATATGCCCATGCGATCGCGGCAAAGGTCCCTCATTCGACGTACGCTTTTGGTCGTATATACACCATCATATCGTACAGATTCGTTCTCGCCCCAATGCCTCTCGATGCCCTCACGACCATCTCTCTTCTCCAATTTGCCTCCAGGTCTTCTCCCGAGGTAGGAAGCAGACGCCCACTGTCGCTGGCCGTCATTGCTCCGGCTTAGGGCTTGCACCATTGGCCTGCCAAATCGTCTCGGAACGTGTGATCTTGTCCACGCTTGCGAGACAATGACAGTCCTCAAAGGAGACGCCAGGCCGTTGTTCAACCTCCTGGCCATCGTGGCATGTGCAGTTTTCCAGCAGCGTCGTATTCTCAGCTGCGGCATGTGTCTTTGTCGGCCTCCTGCGCCTGGTCCAGCTCTCCAGTCGCCAGCTTTGTCCACAGCAATCGCATGGAGGGTATCCATCTCTCAATCTCATCACTTGTCCGCCTTCACCTTCAACCCCTCTCAAATCACACAACTCCACCCAAAACTCCCATCCCACTCCCACGGCCCCCGCACCTCCACCAAACTCGGTACCTCATCCTTCTCATAAAAGCTCACCAATCCCTCCACATCACTCTCCTCCATCTCACAAAAGTCCTCCAGACTCCACTTCAAACACACTTTACTCATCCACCCCATCCTCTGAAACCCCTGTCCCGTCCCGGGTGCAACCACTCTCAACTTCCTCCTCACCTCCCCCACCTTCTGTATCGCCTGGCCAATATTCACCGGCAAGGTATCCGCGATCCTCCTCCTGACAATATTCGCCATCTTCGGCCCGTTGCCGTTTGTCGACACCATAATCTGTAAAGGTCCGTCGCGGTGTTCGCTACCGAAGTAGAAGTCACATTCGGGGGGTACATCCGCGATGTTCGCATTGATCCGTAGTTGCTTGCACAGCTTCCAGATCTCGGAGGAAGCTTCCGGGTCGTCAATCGCCGTCATGACGAGCGCTAGATCAGGGTCGTCGAGGTCGGACGGGAGGAAGTCGCGGTCGGTGTGCGTGATGAGGCCTTGTGCGAGGCGGTGGGCGACTTCGGGGTTGAGGCCGGAGGAAGGGCAGATGACGTGGACTTTGGCGTCGGCGTTGAGGCATTTGAGGATGCGGCCGGCTGCGACCTGTGGGGGAGAGAGGGCTGGGTCAGGTCAGGTGTGGTGAGGAGGAGGGGGTGGAGGGAAGACGTACTTCGCCGCCGCCGACGATGAGGACTTTCTTGTTGCGGATTTGCCAGGCGAGGAGGAGGGAGCCGCCGCCTTGGACTTCGGGATATTCTTCTTCGGGCATGTTGATGTTGTGAAAGGGGGGCAAGAATGTAGATGGAGAAGAAGATGTGAGGGCGTGCAATCAAAGAAGAGTGGAATCGTTGGACGGCGATAAGCAACGGAGAAGCATGTGAAAGACGGAAGGGACGGGAGCGGAAGTGATGACGTCAGCAACCTAACGACGGGATGCTGTCTAATTTTAAGCTTACTGTACCTTATCTTTCTCTATTCACATGCTCATGTTCATCTTCTTACGGGAGGCCGTCTTGCGTGTGCCGACCGGCGAGCGCTGCGCTGAAGCTGGCAGGCATGATCAAGATTCGCTCTGCCGGGGGCTGGTCGTGGCTGCGGGGACTTGTTGGCAGAAGACTCCATCCATCGGCGGCTAAAGGTGATGGAGTTGGTCCGGCTAATGTGGCGTATGACTGCTGATGGTATTGCTGAGAGGAACGGGCTTTCTACGCACTGTCGTGAGGTGGTGACAAGTTGAAGTCGCTGGAATGGGAGCCACACAATGACGAAGTCGAAACAGAGGCCAGCGCATCCGCAATCACCACCACTCCGTCCGCAGAAGCCGAGTCCACATCAATTCCAGCATCCGACCATCATGAATATCTCACATCATCCCATCATACTTCCCCGGCCCACACCTCCACCCTCCCTCCAACCTCTCGCCCATCTCCAACGCATTGCACCTCGCACTCCACTCGATATTATACGTCCACTTATGCCGTCGCATATACCACTCCAAATCCTGGGCCACTTCCTCCTTCCTCCCCTCCTCGCTCGACAAAGACTTCTCCCCTTCAACCTGATGATGATGGAAGACTTGCGGCACGGGCGCTACGCATCGCTGTGCGTGCGCTATGCAGGCCATGTGCAGTGCGTTGTCGAACTTCTGCGCGCGGTCGGACCGGAATTTGGCGACGAGTTTGGCCGCGTGGGAGCGGGTGATGGCGTAGGCGAATGTTGCGAGCGGAGCGACGTTGAAGATGAGTTGTTGGTCTGCTGGTGGTGTTGACTCGGCCATCTGAGTGTGGTAGTTGTTGAACTCGGAGGTGAGGTGCGTCCAGGGGAGGGCGTGGGGATCGGTGTAGTGGAAGACGTCGACGTTGTCCGTGAACTGCATTCCGAAGTGGCCAGGCCAGAAGATGTCCCAGTTGGAGTGAAGATATGGATCAAGATGGCGGTCGTTGGGGGTTTCAGATGTTTGTTTGGAGTGCTTCCAGAATGCGCCAGAGATGAGATCCATTTGGGACCGGATGTCTACACCAAAGTCGACGTCGTCTTCGAAGATGAGAGCTGTGGTGTGGGCGCTTTCGAGGAATGTTTCGAGGAGTGAGAGGTGATTGAGGAGAGCTCGGGTGTGGCCGTAGCCGTCTTCGGGCTTTTTGCCGACGTGAGTGAGCACTGCTTCATCGGAAATGTGTTCCTGGACGGGGATCTGGACCTGAAGACCCGTCAAATTGGCGGCTCGTAACAGACCGTGGACCCGCCATGTCGTTGCGTTCTCAGTCAAGACGTAGATCGCTCCGAAGCCCAGTGTGTCGTTTCTTGCTCCAGAACCGGCTCGTGATGTCATGAAAACATGTGTGCTTTTACGCCGAGCGAAGGCCGGTGTCGACAGATCGCCTGAAGCAAACCAGATGTATGTGAAGATTGTGATTGAAAGTAACACAGCTCCTATCGTCCAGCTTCGTCGGGTCGCGGCAACCAGCATGGTCGAGCGGTCTCACGAGTCCGCAAGTCCTGCTACGGTCTCATGGACACCTCATATCTTGAAACTCATGAAGAGAACTCCGCTGTCAATAGCTCAAGACACACTGGCCTAACGGTAAGCGCCGTGTCAATGCCATTATAATTTTGGGTTCCACGAAAACGTGGTTCACATCAGCCCGGCTTCTTCTTAAAGCTCCGATTGGCTAGTTCTACACCACCGGCAGTCACTAGAAGCGCCTGCCTACATAGGCCCAGAGTGGCCAACCGGTCGAATTCCGGAATTCCTTATCTCAGCAAGCACAGACCCTTCGCAGAGGGACTTTGCACTTTAGCGTGAATTGAAGACCCCACAAGACCCATATACACCCCGAACTAATGAGACGGCCGAATTTGATTAGTAAGGTTGAAGTCCCTCGCGAAGGATCTAAGAGATTTTAGTTCCATCTTTAGTAAAGCGCGTTTAGGAATTCGAATATATATAAATATACTTATTAACTACTACCTCGATATCGCCTCTACTATCTCCGAACCGGGTGTAATCGTAAGCGCCGAAGCTAATGTATATATTATCTACATTTTAATATAGCGCCGTCGCTATATAACGGTCGATATATACCTTCGCATCGAAGAGCGCGTTTAAGTAGCGCGTTTAGGATCTTAGCGTCTATGCCGGCGATAACGACGACGACGAACCCGCCCTTCGTTCCTTCTAATAATATATCGCGCCGCTTCGAATTAATAGGCGTACTAGCCTCGTAAAAAGAGATATCTAAAAAGAGTAAGATCCTATAAATATAACGTATCCGTCGATCTACGGTTTCTAGTCGTCTAGTACTATACTAACCTCTACTCGTCGAGCGTAGATCTATTTTAGATTATACCGATAACGTATACTATAGCGCTCCTACGTATCTAATCCTCGTACGTTCGACAGTAGCTATAGTTATAGTCTTACGTAACCGTATCTATATACGCGAATTACTATCGATTTCGTTAAAACCTAATATACTCTAGTACGCTCCGGTATACCCTAACTAACCCCGATATACCCCGATATACCCTACCTAATCGCTCCCTACTAGACTATTGCTCCGTGTTATCTTCTTTTAGAGTACCCCGCTATTATAGTTAAACCCGGCTAACCCTAATATACCTCGAGCGACCCTATCTAATCGCTTCTTACGGGAACGTTGTTTCGTATTACCTTCTTTCGGAGTTCCCTAGTATCTATAGTCGATCGCTAGCCGAACCCGGCTAACCCTAATATATCCTAGGTTACCCTATTTACTTCCTTCCTATTAGGTTATCTCCTAGTATTGTCTCTTTCGGAGGTCCCTAGTATCTATAGCTAACGACCGGCGAGCCTAGTAATACCCGACTAACCCTAATATACCCCGACTTAACCCTAAAACACCCCGACTTAACCCTATATACCCCGACGTAACCCGGCTAGTTATTACGATACCTACTAGGCTAAAAACGGTCGATAGGTAGAAGAGGTTATATAGGCGGACTTAGAATCGACGGAGGCTAGAGATCGACGCCGATGCTGCCTATAGTGCCCCTACTAGTATAGTTCCTACTAGTAGTACTTAGGCTAAGTAGACGAATAATGCCGTATAGCCTATAGCTAGAGCGTTCTACGTTCGTATTAATACTATTCCGACCTTAGCTATTAATAAGCTCTATAAGGTCGTAAGAGAGTACGAGGAGTACGTCTCTCTATAAAAGACGGTATTAAAGTTATGTCTTACGCGTTTATTCGGCTTCCCTCCCCGAGAAGAGTAGACGCGTATACTTCGTCGATTAATATACTATAAGGGGGACACGCTCTTAATCGCCCGTACCGGATTCGGTAAGAGCGTTATATTTCACGCCTTCTCTATATTAATACGTAAGGTTATAATCTAGATTATCCTAATTAGTAAGCTCGGCGAAGAGTAGACTACTAATATTATTCGTATTAGTAGTAGTATAGCTAAGGCGGTATTACTAACGTCGGAGGCGAAGAAGAAACAATAAGGCCTACTTACTCTTATTAGTAATAGACAGTATATAAATGTGTTGCTCGGACTAGAATAGGCCTCGTTTAAGGCGTTTAGGATATAGTTAAAGAAGCTATCTTCGACTATAAGTAATTAGGTTCCTAGGATTAGTATAGTAGTAATCGACAAGTACTATACGGTTACGACTTAGGGTACGGAGTTCCGTAAGACGTTTATATAGCTTAGCGAGTTACGCGAGTTATTAACTAAGGACGTTATATAGTTCGGATGTTCCGCTATACTCGGTAAGAAGGCCGAATAAACTATGCTCCGATCTTCTAGCTTCCGAGCTATTAGACGTAATATATACTAGACCGAGGTCGTACGGACGACTATCGACCGGCCGGATATTATAATTATTCTATGCCTAATACTATAAGGGAAGATCGGAGGGTTCGAATAACTAGGTAAGTTCTTAGAGTATACGGTCGCCGATAGTTACGTAACGCTATACCGCATTCCGAAGACTATTATCTTTATCGACGGCCTCGGTAGAATCACTAATAGTATCGAGTTCTTCTATAAGGCACTAGTACGTATAACGCGTAATACGCCGCCGGCGGATCGATATATTACTAGTCCCGGTGTTAGCTATAATGTCCTATAGATCGTTCGGTCGTTTACGGCTAATACGCCGCCTTTTAATAAGGAGGTTACGTATAGCGACTTTAAGAATATAGGCTCTACTACCTATGTCGTCTTTACGACTACTTCGCTTAGTATAGGTGTTAATATACCCGACATAGAGCGAGTAGTAGTCTAGCGCTTCCCTATTAGTATAGACCTAGGTAATATATAGTAGCGGTTAGGTAGGGGTAGGCGCGGTAAAGGGCGTACTAGCGTCGGCTATCTCTTCCTTCTATATTAGGCGTTTAGTAGTTAAGGCTAGTATCGTTATATCGATAATTCGCTACCGCTCGGGGGTAAGGCTAAAAGGGACTATAAGAAGGGGAAGGGAAAGAAGAAGCGTAAGCGAGGGGGGAGTCGTAATTAACTAGCGGCCGATTATAGATAGAGTCGCTTAAGTTAAGTATACGTCGTCGATAGCTCTAGTTCGGAGACTAAATCTACGTAAACCCTAACTTAGCATAATTAACCCCTAAACAACTCGTAACACCCCGGGTTAAGTATATATACCCCGGCTAATATTAAGTCTACGGAGATAGTATAGCTATTCTAGTCGAACACCGATATCGCGTAACGCCGGGCCCCGTTCGGGGTGTTATACTAATTCCGGATTAGGTAAGAGCCCGGTAGAAGTAAATAAATAGGGTAACTTAGGGTATACGGGGTTGGACCGGATTAGGCTAGGACGAACGGAAGCTAGGAAAGTAGACAATAGCCGACCGGACGGGGTAGTACGGGGATATATAGGGTAAGTCGGGGTAAGTCGGGGTAGAAAGGATTATAGGAAAGAAATTATAAACGGACCTTCCCTTTAGCTACAATCTACTATAATAGACTAAGTCCCTAATAATAACTTGTATATACCCTAAGACCCTACATCGTATCGACTACGCGCCGCTTAATACTAGAGCCCTATAAGTACTTAGATAGTAAATATATAAACTTGTTCGACGTCTAGCTAGTACGCGAATAATAGACTATTACTATAATTATAAATACGCGCTTACGAACCGTAAGCGGTATGCTCGCGGACCTAGTATAGCTATCGCGATGCGTACGCTAGTTCTAGCTAAGTCGATTAAGTATACCGAACTAAGAGGGCGCTATTATCTCTATCTCCTTATACGCGGCCGCGTAGTCTACCTTCTCGATATTAGTACTATCGTCCGGTAAGAACTTGCCGAATAGGTCGTACTCTCTTATTAGAGTATAGAGCTTACTCCGTATACCGTCTACGTCGACGACATCGACGCTACCTCTAAGAGCTATCCGTATATCGTCCTAATATATAACACTACTTATCGCTTACCGCCGCTATTCGAGTATACTATAGTACTTCGAGCGGAGTAGAATATGTTCTACCTCTTCGCGGCTAGCCGCTACCTATATCTAGAGCATTTTAGGAAAGGACTAATAGAGCTCGTTCTTTAATAAATCGTAGAGGAGTTATAGTTTAGCCTCCGGTGTCCTTCTTATACGTACTTTCGTACGTATAACGTATCGTATAAGGAGGTCTACGGCCTCGTTTTCGTAGCGAATCTAGTCGCCGCCGTTATCGCTTTCGTCCTCGAGTACGTTGTCCGAGTCGCTATCGTCGCTAGTATATTCGGGTAGTATAGGGGAACGAGGGTCGTCTTAATATAGACTAAGGGAGCTAGATATCCTCCTAGGAGGATAGCCTTAAAGGTAGTAAGGTATAACTCGGGCGGGCTATATAATAGCTTCGCTATAGGGTAGAATCGATAGCGCCGAGGTAGCTAAGGCGAATAGGCGTAGTTTCGGGGTAATATAGGGTATAGTTAATGTCGATATATATAGTAGCGTAAAGTTAGTCGCTATTACTAAAGCCTAAATCCACTCTACTAAGGTAGGAACCAGAATCTCTTAGACTCTCTACGAGAATACCTATCCCCAAGCTAACTATACGCTCTAATTAGTCGAGGTGCTCTAGGGTATACTAGGGTAGGGCGGGGTAGGGTAGGTAGATTAGCGCGAAGCGCTAATTAGCTAGGGTAGATTAGGTTCAAAATAAACATTCTCGCTAGAGAGTCTAAGCTTACTAAGATAAGGAATTCCCGATTTCCGAAAACGCGTTCCTACGATAGCGCGAAATTATCTATAGAGGCTAGAAGTCCTATAGTATATATACGCCGGAAGCCCTATATATAGACGCCGTACCCCTATATATAGACGCCGGTACGTATCTACGAAGAGATAGATAATATTATAAGAGACGAATATTATTGTTACGGATACGATAGCGAGATATATCTATATCTCGTAGATATTGCTTTTTCGCTATAGAATTTTGACAAAAGTCTTAGTAGCGGACAGAAGTTATAGTAAAAACTCTAATTCCAAGTTTTAAACTTCGAACTTTGAGCTTCGAGCTTCGAACTTCGAGCTTCGAACTACGAATACTTAATTAGTATAGGCGTAATTAGCTAATAGTAAGGGAGTAACGTCTATCTCTTAACTACGATAGTAATAGCTATACGTAAAAAGGACGATAGCGAGTACGAATAGGTATAGAATATACCCGAATAAACTCGTAAGAATCTCTTTATATCTACGAAAATTATACTAATAGAGAATTATACTTTTCGGAAATCGGGAAATACGGAATTCGACTAGTTGGCCTAGTCTTAGCCGTATAGACTATACTTAGCGGCGCTAATCCCCTTCGGGGGCACCTTCCTATATAGTCTAAGAGCGTAATAGCTATCTTCTTAGATAGAGAGTTAGTATACTAAACGAGCGTAATATAAGCGTAATAAAACTAACGAAATTTGAAAAACCCGTACGGTCATTTTATAGCGCCGAGTCCGCTAAGTACGATACCGAGGTAAAGAAAAAAATCGAGCGTGTTTTAGAAGAGGAGTAGGCTTTTATAGATTTCGAAAAAGTTACTAATAAATAAGAATTTTTCGAAAAACACGCGAAAGCCTAAGGCTTTTTGTTTATAATAGCTATCGATATAAAAGAAGTACGCGCTCCGAGAGACGAGCTTTAGCTACAAAATAACCGTTCCGGATTTTCGAGATTCGTCCTTATTATTACGTAGTCGCTATCGAGGGTAAATTCTATTCTTAGTCGCTAACCCTCTATGTTAGTACAAAACGTATATAAAGCTAACCCTCTATCTAACAAAAACCCGAGTTGGGCCCTTAGACTACCTAGAGAAGGGCTAGGTGCTTGCACCTAATTAGCCCGAACGAGGTAGTCTAAGCGTCTAAGACTACGGTTAGGTAGGTGTAGCTAACCTTACAACGCTAAAACCTGAGCTTATAACGCTAGAGCTCGGCTTATATGCTAAAAGCGGAACTATAAGCCGAAAATTGCGGGAGTGG